>CAOLHI010003144.1:0-199727 GCA_948474755.1 Ctenosaura bakeri
CCCTGCTTGGCCATGGAAACCCATTGGGTGACCTTGGGGAAGTCATAAGTCTGTCAGAGGAACGCAGGGGCAACCCCCCTGTGAACAAATTCTACCAAGAAAACTCTGTGATAGCTTCACTTTAAGGTTATCACATAAGGCAGAAATGATTTGAAGGCACACAACAACACCAAGCTGCTTTGGGTCCCATGCCAGGAGAAAGATGGGATATGAATAAAATAAATACATAAATAATAAACTGCAGCTCTTGCAACCCCCTAACACTAGACATGATAGCTGGAGCTTCTGCGGGCTGATGCCAAAAATTTCTGGATAGCCAAAGATTCCCCACCGTGGCACACAGCTACAAGTCATTCTCTGGAAAGGATAATCAGTGAAGTTCTGATGGGGAAACTTACTGCAGTTCCCATCTCAGACACACAGCCCTGACATCTCTAAATCATCACTGTGAACACAAGTTCCCAGAGTATAATCTTATATGCAAAGGCAAAAGAAAACTGCTGATAGCAGAAAACAGTACAGTGTTCCACAGTGTTGATTTTTGGAGTTCCAATTATTAGCCAGTTAGGTTTTTATGACTGATCACCCAGCTTGGAGTGAAACAAAGCATTACTCAAGGAAGAGAAATGGATACCATTCAAAGAATTTCATCCTGATAAAGCATGTTGATGCTGACTAGGAGATGTGCTCATTCATATTAGTGGAATGCCTTTGTCAGGCCAACTAGCAATGCACAAAAATTTGTGTAAACTTTTATTAGTTAATCCATTTTCACAGGAAACAAAGGGAAATTCCTCCCCTTCAAACATTTTGATCTGTCTTTCTGGCAAGTGTTGATCACTTCCTCTGTGTATGAGAGGGGCCCCAGGGATACTGTCCATCAGATTGTTGAGTTTCCTCCTTCAAATTCCTATTAACATTGCAATTTTACATGTCCTTCTTCACAGTCTATGTGGCTCACAGTCTAGTGTATATGTGATATGTGTGCATAGTGCATACCACCCAGGAGTAGGTATCATATAGAACATTCTGAAGGAGAGTTGCAAATGAATGTGTTCATTCATCACTGTGTTCTGAATCTTCTACCCTTGTAGGGAAAATCAGGGTACCATTTGCTTCCTACAAATAGATGTAATGTGTACCTATAGTTCTGTGAAAAAGGACATGTTTCTGGCAAGTACAATCTGGCATGTTCAGTGTTTCAGGACAATGAGAGATACCTTGTGAAAGGAGTAAAGTTTTACAGTGGAATTCTCATTCTTCTAAAAACAACAAAGAGTCTTGTGGCACTTTGAAAGCTAAAAGATTTATTAAGGCAAGAACATTTACAGACTGCAGCTCACTTTCCTAGATCTCTAATATCTTTAACAGGAAATGTTATTCTCTTGAGTTATTCTGCCAATGAAGATCCCAAATTATATTCTATAAAGCCTTTTGTGACATGTTGAAATGTGAACAGGAACAGAGAGGTTTGGACTGGGCAGAGATAATTGCAGATTTAGGTATTCTAGTATATTTTGAAGGGAGGAGTGAGGAATTTGTCCCTTGAGCATTGCAGACAGCTGCTAAAGTGGGGACAGAAGAAGACAGTGAGTGGGGGGTGGTGTATGTGCGTGTAAAGAGGTAATGAGAGGAGAAGAGAGAGGGTCGAGAAAGGCAGCTTTTAGCAGATCCTCATTAATTTGTGCAAATGGTCCCTGTGCGATTTTCTGCCCTCAACAGTTGCATATAAGATCATACACTGGGGGCTTGTTTTCACAATGACAGTTCAGCACTCTCAGGCAGCCGCACACCTGGGACAGAAACTCCAGTAAGTCACTCCATTAGACCCTCAGTGATGATCTTATTTAAAGATTGGTCTATAGTTGTGTGTTCAACCCCCAGAAATCCCAGCTAGCATGTCCAGGAGAAGGAGGTTGTAAGAATTACAATCCAGAACTTCTGGAGAGCCAAAGTGTTCCATATTGTATGGCTTGTGAACTCTGTCAACCAGAGTTAATCTATGTAAACATAGGTCATTCATCCTAGGATGATGAAATAGAATGGAGTCAGTTGCCTTGATGCTGTATTATGGAACCCACTGGGTGATCTTACAAATGTCACACATTCTCAGCCCCAGAAAGCCCTGTATTAGGGTCACCTTAAGATGACCATAAGTTGGACTGACTTGATAGCATACAACAAACAACAATCCAGATTATAGCTCTCTGCGGTGTGTTGGATGCAACTCTTTACAACCAATATTTGGTTCTTTGCTAGTCTTGTAATAGCCTTCTGCTTCTATAGATTTGATTAGGTGCCATGTGTAGTAGGTAGATTCCTCCCCCTCCCAGTACTGTTTGGGTAGACAGTACCAATATTGGCTTACTCCATACCAAATTGGCTTACCCATGCATCCCATGGTGAGGCTGCTGCTTGGCAAATTATCATCTGTATTTACTTGGGGCTAGCTCCTTCAGTCTCAGCCTCTGATTTCATCTTTTCAAGAGAGCCCATCCCAGTAACAGTAAGGAAGGCATTGGACAAGGTCACATGTACAGGAACACAGTGAAAGATTCCTTCCCACATGACTGCATATGCTCTCACTAAAACGAGTATGCTTGCAAGGGTGCGAGCATGTGGGGAGGGCAGCAGAATCAAGCCGTATGGCTCTCCTAAACTAGCTGTTTATATCCTTCAGCGGTGTCTTCTAACACACTTCTAAACACAGATCTGTATCTGATGGTGTGCTAAAATCCTCTTTATCGTTTGGCTGGATGATACAGACGAGCAAAGTTATTCCAGCAGAAAAGAGCTCACCCTGGAGGCTCTGCAATTACCTGAATGGACTCTGTGCTATTTCCAGAACTATGGCAGCTCCTGTAGTGTCTGTCTTTGATGAAGTCTTTGTCCACCTGCCCATTTTGTCCCTCCCAAACTGTCTGCATTTCATTCATGGCTGAGCAACTTACAGATCTGGGCTCTATCCTCCAGGACCACCTTTTCTGCTCCTTTTTGCTCCCATTAATTGTCAGTGGCTGACATAGAGCATTGGTACCTAATAGGCTGTTGATGGGATCATTCATTCTTGGCAGATTTTGACTAAAGTAAATTGACAGAGCACACAATGCCTTCACCCTGAGTGGAGAAGGGGGAGTCTCCTAGCTGCATTTAAAGCGGCTGCTGTTCACATCACGATCCCCAAGGACCAAACCAGATGGGCTAAAATTGTACATCAGGGTTTTAAAAAATTAATTCTGGACAGAGGGTTTGTTGGAGCACATGGAGAAGGAAGATTTAACTGTTGCCTGCCCAGCTGTAGTCCCATGCTAGTCGTCCCGAGGAAGAAGCACCCACTGGGTCCAATGGAAAGTTGGGGCAGAGAGTATAATAATGGGTGTACGTAAAAGTAGTTTGCATTAGGATTGTGCCTGGAGGGTTAAGACTTAAGTTTCTACTCCCATTGGCAGAACCAATAAAAATGATTCCCCCTGCCCACACACCCAGCACCTATTATTTTTTAAAAAGCTTTCCACTGAAACATTCAACATCCCATCCACTTTGGCCTTAATTCCACCCAGAACTGTTCATGCTGGGTGAAATGTGTTGTTGCAACAGATAATAGTTTAGACTTGAGAATGCTCTAAACTCTTTATTGATATTATTGCTGCCATAAACTCTATATCAGCTCATTGGGTTGCTACACAATTTAGCACCTGCCAGTGTAAACACAACTACCATATCACAGCAACCGAGGGCCTAAAGTTTTATTAGAGGTTCAAGTTACCCTGAAGGCACCAGATCCTTTGTGATTTTGGAAACTAAGGAGGATCATCTCTGGTTAGTACTTGAATCGAAGACCACCAGTGAATTCCAGTTGCTGTGTAGGCTTTATTTCAGATGAACGAACTGGCAAAACCACCTCTTGAGTATTCCTTGCCTAAGAAAACCCTATGAAATGCATTGAAGGTGTGTGCACGCATACACACACACACCTAATAAATTTGCTTCCGGTTCTCAGAAACTGAGTGTTCAAATAGTACGACAGAGGTTAGACATCAGTAGTACTCCTTGTACACCGATCTGCAGGTTTTTTTTAACAGTTGTCACAAAAACTTAGGATAAAAAACATGAAGAGAGAAATGTTAGTATATACAAAGTGAAACGAGAGAGAAGAATCTTTTCAACATTAATTTCAGACTTCTAGGTGGTGGCCAAGGATTCTAATATATTTTGATATCTTTGAACAACTTGGTCCTGCTGCATTCCTACAGAAAAACAGTAAATGAAATATAAATTCTGGAATCATAGATTAATTCAGTTATTCATATCTCTCTCTCCCTCCCTCCCACCCCCCCTCTCTCTCACACACACACACATATGCAGCAACAGCAGCGCCATAACCAGATCGAAGGGTTGTTAATAATATGTGGCCCCAAACATGCACATCTTGTTCTGTTTTCGGATGTATCTGTGTATGAAGAGATACTGATAAATACTTGAATTCTACATGTACAGGTTTTTCTTTTCAACTGTTTTGAGGAAATCTACTCTACGATGACATGTTGTTTAAGGCAAATACCTCTTTTCTTTGTGGGTTTCAGGGTTCTTTTCCTGGTTACAACTTCAAATTTTTCATTTGTTATAAACCAAGAGCTGTTAGAAAGACAAATCTCATCTGATATTTTGTCTGTTGCTCTGGCACCATTTGGGGTTCTTAGATGCCTCCATGCCATATTCGATAGCTTAAGAGTTCTTGGGGAAGTCAAGGAGCTGGAGTTCTCTTTCAGTAAAAAACAGATCTGTAAATTGCATCTGTTGCTTCTTTCAGACCGCCCCCTTCTGGTTTTGTTAGTTACCTAAATCTAGCAATTTGAGAGGTGCAGCTTGAGTAGATTGACATCCTAATTTGTTGAAATGTGAGGTAAGCAAGGGAGCAATGTTGTAATTTGTTGTCAGCCAGCCAATAAACCAACCAACCAACCAACCAACCAACCAACCAACCAGCCACAGTCTTACTATTCAGTTTTCAACAATTTCTTTAGGTTTTTTTCATATGTTAGCATGGTGAGAAATAGCAATGAAAGGTGATAAAAATGACAGTGTCAAACCAAAGAAAAAAATGAAATTAAAATTAGCATCTCGGAATGTGCAACCTTCTGACTTAAGATCTGTTAAAGACAGTACAAGAGTCTTCTAAAAAGAAATGTACTGAGAAATCCATCCCCTTTCCTCAGTTAAAGATGGGCAACTCCAACTACTATACGGTGGGCCTTCAGTATCCAGAATCCCCTGTGGACACCAAAATTCATGGGCACTCAAGTCTCACTGTATACAACGGTGTAGTAAAATGGCATCCCTTATATAAAATTGCAAAATCAAAGTTTGCTTTTTGGATTTTTTTTCTTTGAATATTTTTCAGACTGCGGTTTGTTGAATTCATGAATACAGAATCTGCAAATATGGAGAGCTGACTATTAGAAAAATACAAAACAATACTGGTTTCTAAAGTATATGTGTGTCACCATCATATATGTAAAGTAGGACTAATTCAAACAAATGTTGGGATTCACACAACTGTTATTGAATAATTCAGCAATTGATTCAGAGGGTCTGCTCTAGTTTGGTTTAAACCTCTGGCTTTCTAGTGCTGAAGGATGTCAAAGTGTTACTCAGAGAACCTTTTTGCCAGCCACTCCGAGACTGTAAAATGGCCTGCTGGAAGAGATTCAACAGCTGAGCTTGCTGTCTGAATTTTACAAAAGTATTAGACCTACCTCTTCTGGCAGGCCTACCCAGTAAATTTTTAACTATGAATTTTAAACTGATTTAATTTAAATGGTTTTGTGTGTTTTTAGTTGTGTTTTCATCTGTGTTGTTCCTTACCTCAAGCCTTGAGGAGAGGTGGGTCATAGATAAATATTATCACTACTACTACTACCACTACTACTACTGCTGCTGCTAGTTGAAAGAAGAAAAAAGGTTGTAGAAGCTAAAGATGTTTTTCCTGCCATCACAAAATATAATCTAAGTTATCTCTGGCTATTAAGCATCTTAGAATCCTCAAAAGAACTGTCTTAGGATTTTAGGGCAAAGCAGGACCACTATGGCATGGATCCAAAGATAAGCCAACTTATGAGAGTTCACTGAAGACAGGTGTCCTGACCATTTGTTTTTCCTTGCTCACTCCCTGCAGCCACTTGTGGCTCTAAAAGCCTCTTCAGAATTAGGTTTCCTTCAGATGCTTTAGTTGGAGATCCTGCACTAAGCAGGGGGTTGGACTCAGTGGCCCATGAGGCCCCTTCCACTCTGCTATTCTGTGATTTCTATAGCAGTGGTTCTTAACAGGAGCTCTGCAAAACCCGGCTGCTGGACATCAACAACAGTGGCGGCAACAGGGTTGTGGCAGTGGAGGTATGTCAGTGTTAAAACTGCTCCTTTGTTTGCAGATGAGGGACCCGTTTGGGCACATGCACAAACCTGTCACCGTGTCCCTTTTGTCAGGAATGCACCAACACACCCTTGCTGCCATGTCTCTTATAAAAGGAACACAGCAGCACATTTGCAAATGAGAGAGCAGTTTAGACAGGTACACACGCCTGCCTCCATGACTCTGGGGACCAGGGTTTGAATCCTCATTCAGCTATGGATACCCACTGGGTGATCTCAGACAAGTCACATTCTCTCAGCCTCAAAAAAGGCAAAGGCAACAAATCTTGCCAAGCAAACGCCCCTTACAGGTTCGCCTTAGGATCCCCATAAGTCACTTTTCAAAGGGGAGGGACATGATGCCTAGAAAGAACCTTCTGCTATCAGCAGTACTTTGTTGTTATGTGCCTTCAAATCACTTCTGAGTTATGGCAACCCTGAGGTCAACCTATCACAGGATTTTGTTTTGTTTTGTTTTTTTGGCAAGATTTGTTCAGAAGGGGTTTGCCTTTGCCTTCCTCTAAGGCTGAGGGAGTGTGACTTGCACAAGGTTAGCTAGTGTCTCAGCAAAGATTTGAATCCTAGTCTCCAGAGCCATAAATACATACATACATACATTCACATTTGAATATTTACATATAAAATTTAAATATTTAAATCTTGCGTTAAGTCTTGGGGGACCTGGCAACAAATTATATTTACATGTGGTCCCCAGTAAAGAAAAGGTTAAGAACCACAAATCTATAGGATAAGATGAGGTTGGCCAAAATCAAGTTGGGATCCTGGGATAATTTATATTAAGGAATTATATTCCTTTTCTTAAGGAAAGTTCCTCTCCCCTCCTCTCCTCAGCAGCTTCCTGTGTGCATCTCAGGAAGCCCCTCCTTCAGTACACCATCTAGAGAGGCTTTTCAGCAGGATGCAGTGAGAGAAAATATTTTTTCCTTTGATGTACTTAAGTTAACATATCTTAGGATTCATCTAAGCTTGTGTCTTGAATTTTGGTCCAAGTATTGTTTCAGAGGCCCCCTTACTTGGACACATTCCCACCATCAATGCAAAAGAGTGCCTTCTTGCACTAAGAGCCTGGTCCTTCAATGTGCTGAAGCCTGGATAGAGTCAGATATGCTGTATTTTAACATATACCTCCCACCTAGCCCTCCCACAAGCTCTTTTTGAAAAGTTGTTACTGGTGCATTTATGTTCTCTTTTTGAAAGGTTCTAGGGTTGTGCTGATATGGCAAAGGTCTCAGACAACAAGAAGCAGGCAACCAAGAGTATAGCTTTTTTAAAAGTCTGCCTCCATTCACAAACTGTGCTGGTGGGTGGGAGAAGGATCTTATTTGCATGACAGGATTTAAAAAGAAGTTACTTCTGTTTTGTTTTAGGGTCTTTTTTTTAAGGGCTGTTGTGCTGATGACCCCTGAGGGTAGAACAATACAAAGCCTGCTCATGAGCTTTCATAGGGGCTAGAGCCTGAGGGCAACAGCAGGGTCGAGGGAACACAGAATAAATGGCAGAAGAAGAGTTTCTCTAACAGATGTGGCCACTCAAAAGGAAGCCTGTGCCCCATCTATCACTCCTGCAGATGAGGGCTTTCCATGTTTCCCTCTTTTGTACAGCTCTGGTTAATGATTATCAATGTGAGAAGGGAAACATGGATGAGAAACAGCAGTTGTTTTGGCAGCCCCAATAAAATATGCTAATTCTTAGCTATTGTGGTGGATTCTCCTCACTTTCCTCCTCACTTTCGAACACTCCCCCCCCACTCCTTTCATGTCATGGTATGCACCACCAGCTTGTAGGCATAATACAATTCAGCTGAACATTTTTTAAAAACAGAGATGTTTTGTTGTCGTCATTTATGTTTTATGCCTGTGGATTCCGCTGAGGCCATAGCTACTGCCCTATGCTCTGGAGTTCTCCTTCTGCAATGCAGTGCTTTTGCTCTTGGCAGGTGATGCTGAAGTACTGCTGGAATAGAAATGCAAGGAAGAGCTGGGAAATGCAAGTAAAATCAGAGCTAGCTAACCCTGTAATAAACTTGACTGCTCTTCTTTGGAGATTAGTTAAGGCAGAGAGACCCCTTTGGGTTGCATACACACTTGACTCTCCATTACAAGATTCAAGGCCTGGTCTCTCTTCGCTCTGATGGTTGATGAGTTAAGTTCATGAACCCTCATATTGGTGGAATCATAGAACTTTTTTTGCCAGCTTTATATATTCCTAGCAGGATTTGGAAGAGTTAGTGTTTTGGGATTGTAAGTCTCAGAATCCCTCAGTTAGTATGGCCACTGACACCTCAATTATTTTTTCATTGGATTTTCACTGTATTTGGACGGTAAGTGTGGGAAGGTTTAACCTTTAAAGGCTATACAACCCAGAGAGCATTTACTTTATGGTGCTGTGAAGGTGTGCACCCAATTATGTCTTCATTCATCCAAAGTAGTATAGCACTTTAAAAATTTTGATGAGTTGAATTTTAAAAATTAGATTTTCTGAAGTTTGGCATGAACTATATGAATGCATAAAGTTTCTTTGTGTTACCACACTGTTCATAAAAAGCTGAATGAATTTTCACCAGCTTTGGACGAGATGTCTGGGTCATCTGAATTAACGCACAGATTATCTGGCGTGCATACAATACATTTGTTGAAGGAAGACAGGGAATACTTCAGTTATTTTTTTCATTCCCAGACAGACTAGTGTGTTTGGTGCCTAGATAGGAGAGGCATGCTTTCTCAAATACCAGGCAGGATATCAGACTGACACTTCTTGCTGGGTCTCTTCATCAAGGAGAGTTTTAATGGTGAAAGCACAAGCCAGAGGGATCTCTGGCTGGTGAAACTCACTTTGGATTAAAGGGAGAGTGAGGGCATGGCCCATGAGGGTCTGGAATTCTTGTTATTCATGTTTACTCTCAAATAAATGCAGAATGAAGGCAGGACTGTGGGAGTTACATGTTTGTGCTTGCTGAGAAATGCAGCTGTTGTGATCTGACAGATCTGACAGACACTAAGGCCATTTCTGCATGATGTGGCTATCCTGCAACAGCAGTGGGTTGTTCCCAGTCCAGGAGTTGTGCTACAGCATGATGTCAACTCCATCCAGCTACTATCCCATCCCCAAGCATGGCAAAACCACTTTATACCATTTCCAGAAAAAAAAAAATCTGTTAAGTGCTTCAATCCTGTCAGCTGTGTCAGTGCAGTACCATAATACTGCTTGATAGCACTTCCTGTTACTTTGGATCCAGGAGTGGGCGGGGTGTGGGTGTCCCCAGCTTGTTCCTCCATCAGTGATTCCTATGGCATGGCAAGTTTGGAATCTACCACCTCTACCTGTTTATTTTAAATTTCTTCTTTGAATTATTTTTCTTTAATTAAATACATTTTTTAGCATTATAGTGCACAGATGCAATAGTGTATTGGCATGTCATGAGATTACAATTTGGCTGTGCTAGTATGGCTTACAAAAAACAACAGCCCCTAACCAATCAGGAGCTGTAGGGGAGGGTGAAGGTGGGGAAAGGGAGTGGCCAATGATGCTGTAGTGTGGAAGGAACACCAATGGCAATAACGCTACTCATCTGCCTAAGAAGGGAGGTATGGAAGCGACCTGCTACAGTTGTGTGAATGGCAATGCTGGGACTGTAATGAAAGAAGGCGTTAATGAGGTATGTTGTGGAAAGGGCAGGAGTCAGCATCTGCTTTCTTAAAATTCCTAAATAAAACCTTGGGACCAAGCGGAGCCTTGTCAAGCCACCCTCTTTTGCAACCAAGAACTGAGTACGCATGTTTACCCTACACGACTGAGACTTAAATAAAAAGTCTATATGTATTTAAAGGGAAATAACAAAGATTTAAGAATGTACTTTTTTTGGATGAATTTTTTTTAACTTATATGACTGAGCTGAATTTCAGTAAAAAGAAAGTACATCTTAGGAAAGTGAAGGCACTATCTCTTTGAAGCAGATAACTGTCTGGCTGTTAACTGTTTGAATGCTGGATTAAAGAAAGATGGAACCCCAAGATTTTCTACAACAACTCTTGTCTGTTCCTTGAGATATCAGGAATTTCCAAGTATGTTTAAGAGACTGAGCAGATTTGACAGAAGACTTGAGACCTTGCAGGACTTAAGAAGGAACTGTTGAAGAATGTAATGCTGGGGAAGGGGGAGAAATTTGGGGCTAACCTTGAAATGATGGATAGTGAAAACTATGAACAAACAAAAATTGTTCTCAGGGGAGAAAAGGGCCCCAGCAGTACTAGTTTGTAAAAGGCAGTGCTATGCAAGGGGGGAGAAGAGGGAGGGCAATCTGGAATTGATGTTTCAGGAATTTATACTGATGCAAAAGCAAATTCATGAGAATTTAATGAAAGGATTGGCTTCTAAGGATGAGGAAAGTGAGAGCAGGATGAAAAAGGAAGGTACTCTGTCTCAAGATAATTCTTTTAAAGCAGAAAACTGGAAGGAGATGAAAATAATAACAAGGATAAACTGAAGATATTGTATGAAGGAAAGTTACAGTTAGGACAGTGAAAGAAGAAAATACGAATTGAATTTAAAATGAAAAAGAAATAATGACTGGTTGAAATGAAGTCATGAGGTTATGAGATTTGGTTGCAGATATAGGACAATGAGAATTGGATGTGGACATGATCTTGATAAGAACATTATATGATGAAATTTGATGAAATATTGGGAGTTTAAACGCAATGGAAATGTTAATGTTACAAGAAAGTGTAATGATTGGATGGATTTAGGGAGGCTACTTAACATCTAAGAGACGTATAGTTTGCCCGTAATTGGCATTTGCCCATTAGCAAGGTAAAAAGAAAAAATCATGTTTGTATTGAGATCCACACACAGTAATATGAGGTAACGGCTTAGATCAGTGCTTCCCAACCTTTTTTTCACTTTTGTACCCCCTGGCAGCCCATTTCCATAAACTGTAAAATTGAAGTCATCTTTTTCTTTATTTTCTCTTTCCTTTTCCTTTTTCTTCTTTCTCTTTTTCTTTCTTTCATGTATTTGTAGAATTTTAGTATATCTGAAAACTTTCAGTAAAAAATGTATCTTTTAAGAAGGAGAGGCATGCTCTCTCAGAGCCACTCAGACTGAGTTTCAATGTGAGACCATTCAAAGAGGTAGACCTTCATCCCCCTCAGTAGTTGAAACTGGACTATTATTAACAGTGGTTAGTAATTTCCACAAGCAGTTTGAATCCCAACTCAGCAACAGAAGCTCACTGACTCTGGGCAAGCCACCCTCTCTTAGCCTCAAAGGAAGGCAAAAACACCTCCCCCGACCAAATCTTGCCAAGAAAACCCTGTGATAGGTTCACCTTAGGGTTTGCCATAAGTTGGAAATGACTTGAAGGCATACAACAACAAAATGCTGCGTACTACTGCAAGTTTATTAATACAATAAAATTTGACTAATTACAAGTGCATAAAATCGAGTGATGATTAAATTTATATCTTACATTTCCACTTTAAACAGTGCTCAGGCCAGACAATTCCTATAAAATATCAGACAAAATATAAAATGATAATTACAGAAGAGCAAATCACATACAAACCCAAAGAGGGAAAAAAATGAAATAAAGAGAAGATGCCAGTTAAAATGTATTTTAGAATGTATTTTTAGCTTAAAAATCAAAAACCTGTGTGAATAAACATGTCTGGTGGTAGGAAGGGTGAGAACAGAGAGTTTAGAGCCAGAGAGCACCTCAAACACTCTCTCAAAATGTATCTCCAGTGGTTGACATCTGTCATACTGGAATTTCATTTCCAGCGTTTCCCAAGTCGGATTTATGCCCTTGAGAGGGTCTGGAAATTATTCCAGTGCTATTAATATTTTTCCTAGCTGCCACCACCCACTGAATTCTGAATAAACTGAACAGCACAGTGGGACTCTGCTCAGTAGTTTGACAATCCTTAATCTTAAGGACCTTCCTGCCCCCCCCTTTTCTGGGTGAGGAAGTTCTATCTAGCGTCTGGCGTGGGAATGGAGAGGAAACAGAGGTTTTACAGAAAGTATTTATTCAAGACATGCAAATAAACAAGGCAATCATACACATGAGAGGCTGCTCCCTCCCAGGTACGCTTAGTTACAAGGAGTTACAAAAACAGCTATAAAAACACAGGTACATTCTTTAGATCAGCCAGCCTCCAAAATAATAAAAAGCCCTAACGCGGCTAACTACCTTTCTAGTTACTCACATTGGTTCACAGGCTTAGATGTTCTAAGAGGAATGAAGCCAGGAGGCGAGGCCTACAGCCTGCAGCCTGTGACTGGCCAGATCCCATCTCCAGTAGGTTCCTTTGTTGTCCCTTTGTTATCCCTTTGTTATCTCTCTCTCACATGGCCTTCCAAGAAGTTTTAAAACTTCTCCTTTGAAGCATCTTGAAGCATCCCGAAGATGCTCACCTCTTTCCTTTTTGATTGGTCAATTCTCACCCTCTGACCTGTGATGTTGACCCACAATAAAATGTAATCTAATCCCAACACCTCATTAACCCTTGGTTTACCTGAAGAGGAAGTATCCCCCTTTAGCTAAGTCTAGATAATGGGAAGCCCCCATTATCACAACATCACAGAGAGAATAGTTGCTCCCAAGCATCTTAAAATCCAAGTGGGTCCATATGGGAGGATGCAGTCTTTCAAAAACAGCCTAATCCCAAATTGTAAGGTTTTGTAATTTGTAACCAACACTATGAATAGTGCTACAATATGTGCCTTGTGAGGCATGTGTAAGAAGGGAGGGACATGAGTAGTCTGTCTGTTACATTCTGAACTGCCTGATGTGTATGAGTGGCTTCAAAGGCAATTCCACACAGAGCATATTGTGGTAGTTCAGACAAGGGGTAACTAATATGGCATGTGATACTAAGACCAGATCTGCAGTATCTTCAGGAATGAGCTGGTTGGTACTCTAATCTTAGCTGTACAAAAGCACTTGTGGACTCCAGCAAGCAGGCAGCTCTAAGTTTGAATCCGGAAGCCCACCCAAACTGCAAAAGCGAGTCTTCAAGAGACACATAACCTCATCCAGCATCTTACCTGATCGACTTTCAGGCTTACTAATGATTACTGTTTTCTTGTTGGGAAAATGCTTAAGGTGGTTTACAGTTATCAGTCCATCATTGATATCTGTCACTGGTTAAGAATGAACAAATTTCCTTGGATTTAGACCAAAAGAGGAAATAAGTCCTGTTCAGACATTATTATTTTTTAAAAATCACTGTTTTCTTTCTCTGTGTTAATTATGCATCTGATTAGAAAGGTGCAGTCACAGCAAAATTTTCTCTTCCTTTCATATTATTATTTGTACATGCAAATGTACACCTGAGATCATACATCTCATGTCAGGCTAGATATACAGGAATCAGAACTTGAGAAAATTACTTTTTTGGACAACAGCTTCCAAAACTCACCATCCATGATAACTGGTTGTTGTTGTTTTTTTAAAAAAAACTTCAATAACTCTACCAGACTCTGCTAATAACTCTCTAAAATGGGTGCTCCTCATTGCTGCACATTAAAAGCACCACGGAATGTACAACCAGTATGTACTTATATCAGGGTGATTTTATTTCTGTATTAATACATTGGTGGCAAGTTACCAAAATTGTGTTGTTGTGTACCTTCAAGTTGTTTCTGACTTATGGAGACCCTAAGGCAAATCTTCCACAGGATTTTCTTGGCAAGATTTGTTCAGAGGAAGTTTGCCTTTGCCTTCTCTGAGGCTGAGAGTGTGTGACTTGCCCAGAGTCACCCAGTGGGTTTCCATGGTTGAGTGTGAATTTAAATCCTGGTCTCCAGAGTTGTAGTCCAGCTCTCAGCCCACTAGAACATGCTGGCTCCTAGCCAGTTACAGAGCTTGGAAAATTCTCTTAAGAAGAATCAATATAAAGACACACTGAAGCCCTCTGTAACTGAGCATTGGTAGGATTATGCTTTGGGACTCATCCCTATTACTGATACAGATGGATTCAGCACATCATTATATTCATTCTTCCTAAAAGTAGCTTTCCATGTTCTGTTCAATTAAAGCTAGTTTTGTGGTTGATTTTGGCAGACGTATGCTGAATCAGGAGAGAGAAAGAATATAACTTCCTGAATAATTTCTCTTGTAGCATTAATTATTAACATGCCAGGAACCCACTTGATATTAAATGGGCTAACAGGCATTTTTATATAACAGACACCAAACTACAGACACCAAACTACCTAGCTACTTGCTTATACTAGCAGATAACCAGCTACCTTGAGAGGTGCCCATGAAATTTTGGGAGTTAATAGAATTGATATGTTGGGCCTCAGTTTCCTTAAATCTTGATTGTCCTTGGCCCTAAACAAAAGCCTTTCCAGAGCAGGAATTTGAACCCAGGGTTTGCTGGCTCTAATCTGATTCCCTATACACTAAAAACCATGCTGGGCAGGACAGTTCTTTTTGCCCTGACATACCGCTTGCTTACTCCTCAACTGTGGCCATTTCTGCAGGACACTCTTATAGCGCGATGATTCCACTTTCAACCTCCTATGGAATCCTGGGGTTTGCAGTTCCGGGAGGGGCCGGCCAGCCCCTCCTGGAACTGCAAACCCCAGGATTCCATAGGAGGTTGAAAGTGGAATCATTGTGCTATAAGAGTGTCCTGCGAAAATGTTGTGTCATCACTGCCTGCCCATGTCTCTCCCTTGTTTTGGCTTCCTCTTGCTATCCCACACCTCCCCCCTCACCTCAAGTCTTAGTTCAGTTCTTTCTCCATTTTTATGTACTTTGGCTGTAATGGTTCTATCACTGTATGTTAGACACCTTTGGGACTTGTCATTCAGAAGAATTCACACTCTAATTATTCCCTCCCACAGTCTGAATTGTATTTTCATGCTCTCCATCTCCTTTTATTTTCTAGCTCAGTAAATGTTTGCCCACCAGTCCTCACAAAGCCAAATGTTGTGAAGAGTTCACTGAAGCCATCTCAATTATCCCCTGCCTTTTTGCATAAGAAGATTAGCTGAGCTGTGTGACGTGTGCTGGTCATGGATGTGTGGGCTTTCCCATGAATCACCTGGATTTGGAAGCAGGGATAACCTCAGGATTTCTAAGCATCCTGTCAAAGAAGGTCCCATAGACAGCTTGATAAAGTCTGTTTTTTTAGACTCTCAGAATCCTCCAACCAGCATTTCCCCAAGCTCTGGTCCTTCATGAGGGGACAGGATATTCACCTTTTCTTGCTGTTCTTTTCCATTCCATTCCATAGAAATGGAATTCCTAGAATGTAGGCCCATGAACACACACAGCATTAGATACCTATGGCAAGTGTTCTTTAAAGTTGTTTGCAGAAGGCACATTGCAACTCTGGATTCCCTCCCTGGACTGTATCCAGCTGTCCTTATGATTTGAAGAGTTTGAAGAAAAGAAGAAGTGTAGCCTTTCTCACGAGTACACATCCAAGAAGATCTTAAAAAAAAAAAACTGCACCATGTAAATTTATTCTAATCACTTGGATCCTTAAGGCATAAAAACTTCTGTTAAGAAATGGAGTGGCAGCTCCTAACTGACGATAATATCTTTGGGGAGTAGTGGCCTATTTCTATATCTACAGTGACATGGTTATCCCATTGAATATGTGTCCGCTTTGTCTATCTGTCCATTTTGGGCTCATGCTTTAGACATCCTCGCTTTATATATGATCAGCAGATGTGTGTGTATGTGTGTGTGTGTGTGCACGCATGCATGCCTTTGAGTCATCTGTTGACTTATGGCAACCCCATGAACTTCATAGGGTTTTCTTTGGCAAGGGATACATACTCAGAGTCATTTTGCCAGTTCGTTTCTCTGCAATATAGTCTACAGCACCTGGTATTTGTTGACTGACCCTGCTTAGCTCCCAAGATCAGAGAGGATCTGGTGTATTCAGGATATTTATTTAAAGATGCTGAATTGCCTTCAGCCTCCTCAATATGGCCCTGAGTTCTTTTTACTCAGTTGATTATTACGCATTAAGGCTACACACATTTGAATTGCATGTCACCCTGTCTTCATAATTTCTTCTTCAACATTGTTAAATTTTGACCCAACATATTTTAAAAGCCAACTGCTACCACACAGGTGGTGTAATACACTGTATTCCCACCTCCCTTTGCATCCAGGAAAAATTTTGTTTTACGATATGTTTTCTTATTGTCTGATTTATCTTGGAGTGTTCTCCTTACAAAGTACCATAAGGTGGAAAACAAAAATCTATATATTTGTTTACAGAGCTGACAATTATTCCTGTTTTGTTTTCTCTAATTGCTCAGCTTCCACAGTGCTTCCTGTGTAACATGATACATTTATTCCTGACTGGCAGATGGAAAGCAAGAATCTGTTACATTTGCAATTATGATTTTTAGCTGCCTTCGTTTGCTTGCTTCTGAGCCTTGTCAGTTTTCAACCATGTGTGCCTTCTGGACTCCCTTGCTAAGTCTCTATGCCCTTCAGTATCTTCTTTTTTTTTTTAGTTTTTACCCCTCCCATTTAAAATCCTGTGGATACCTTTAGAAACTTGCAAACAGCCTAGAAGGTCATTCTGCTTTATTCTCAGCTTCTTACGCCACAACTCAACTGTTTCCATCGCTGTTGCCAGCTTTGTGTTTTTGTTGTTGTTGCTATTATCTATTACAAAGAATTTGTTTTTACTGGATAAAGGCTATTTGTGTGAACATTTAGGAAAGAACTGAGATGCTAAAGCAAGTTGATGTTTCTTGTTAGAATAACAGCTGACCTTCTGGATACTGTAACAAGAACAGGTGGTGTAAATGCAATTGTCTGACAGTAAATGGAAAAAAATGCAGGCAACATGCGTACTAGGTAGGAATTTGTTTAAAGCTTTGTTTAAGTAGAAGATCTGCAAGCATACCGATTTCCTACTTAGCTGTCTTGAATACCAAAATTAGTGCACAGCTAAGTATAAGTATGCCTAATCTCAGATTTAGAGAGCCAGGGTGGTGTAGTGGTTTGAGCATTGGACTATGGTTTGAATCCTCGCCCAGCCATGAAAACCGACTGGTTGATTTTGTGCAAGTCATAGGCCCTTTTCGCACTGAGGCTTCTCGCGTGAGCGGGGAGGGCGGCTCGCGCGAGAAGGCTCCTCCGGGAGGCTGCCGTTTCCCCCCTTGTTCTTTTCGCAGGCGAAGGAACGAGGGGGAAGCGGCAGCGAGCCGCCCTCCCCCCCGGGCGAAGCAGGAGGCTGGTGTGAGCTGCCCCCCCCGCGAAGCAGGAGGCTGTCGCGTCCGTTGCGCTAGCGCCCCGCCCCACCCCTTCCTTCCGCAGGGGCGGAGGGAAGGAGGCGCGACCCGACCGCCTCCCCGACACTCCGCCCAGGAGGTAAGTGCGTGTGGGTGCCGGGAGCGTTGCGCGAGCGTGGGTGATTTTCGCTTTGAGGCGAAAATCAAAAAACCCGCGATCGCGCCACTGCAGCCCCGTGAGCGTGGCGGAAGTGGGAGTGCGTTGTGCAGAGCGACGCTCCCACTCCCGCGAGGCTCACGGGGCTGTCGCGCGACAGAAAGCCCGTGCGAAAAGGGCCATACTCTCTCAGCCTCAGAGGAAGGCAAAAGCGACCTCTCTCTGAACAAATTCTGTCAAGAAATCCCTGTGATAGATTTGCCATAAGTTAGGAACAACTTGAATGCACACAACAGCAACAATCTCAGACTGCACCTGACCTCAGAAGAGTTGGAAATCCTAATATCCACAGCCAGCATGGCTAATGACTATGTTAACTGGGTGGTTCTGGGAGATGAAGGTCCAAACGAGTAATTTTTTCAAATTTTTTCACACAATAACATTTAAACAGCTGCTGCTGTTTTTTTTTCTTTTTCTTTTTCTTTTTCTTTTTAGGGTTGGTTCATACTTTTCCAAGAATCACTTTGACATGGGTGCTGTCATACTGGTGGTGATACTCTCTGAAGCAACCTGGGGAATATCCACACTACACCATTACAGCAGTTTGATATCATGTTAACTGTCCTGACTCCATCCTACAGAATCCTCATCTTTGCAGCTAGTTCATGGGAGTAAATTAGCACTCTCCAGCAGGGAAGGCTAAGCAACTCACCAAGCTACAACCTCCAGGATTTTTTTGTGAGATGGAGTCATGGCATTTACAGCCAATATTGTGTGGATATGCCCATATTGGATTTGTCTGCTCACATAATGGATTTGTCTGGTTGTGCTTTTCCTTTCTGAGCTAGCATTTCCACAAGAAATAATTGTATCATGGGCATCACTGATTGCCATCCTCCAGAAATGATCAGCATTTATGTGGGAGCACTATGTTATGGTTATTTCTATGCTGCTATGATTATCTAATGTATTGGGCTATAGGTGGGTTTGCTCTGTGTTTATAATATGAGGCTTCTGGGGTTGGAGAGATTGACTTAAGTATAATTTAGCAGAGTGTGACAGCCATATCTTTCACCTGGTCTTTTCTCTGGCAGTACCAGAAAGTAGGGAGTAGATACATAGGGCAACGTTCTTGTTATAGTGTCCAAGGGCATGCTACAGAGAGAGAGGATGCTGCCTTTTCCTTTTCTGATGTTAGCAAACCTGGTTTATGAGTATTTATTTATTGTGATAACTCTGGGTATAGACCATTTGGAACTGGGAAGATGCTCACGCAGGATGCTTTAGGTTCAAATCTCACCTCCAACCAAAGTCCCTAGGCAGGCTACTGTCTCTCAAGCTCAGTTCCTCCAGTTTCAGTGTGCAATGGAGGAATGAATAATCACCAGGACTTGTCTTGCAGGATTGTTGAGAAGCAGTGTGGGAGAGTGGACATAGTGACCAGAGAGAAGCTTCTTTCAAATCCCCACTGAGCTGTGAAGCTCACTGAGAAACCTTGTTGCCATTGCTGTCTCTTGGGATTTTGTGAGGGTACCTTGTGAGGATAAAAGAGGGGAAACTAGATTGGGTTTAAATAAGTAAATAAGACCAAGAAGTGTTAGAAATAAATATATAAATATCCAAAACACTTCATATATATTATTTTAATAATTGTTCCAGCCTAGCGGCACTCAAGATGATTTTACTTTTTAAAAGTCATAAACAATAAAACAAATTAAATCACCAGAGTCCCCAACCCACAACTACGTAATAGAAATAAAACTAGCAACATGGGAAACACAGCTAATGCCACAATCAATAGGAAAACCTAGCTCAAACCAAAAAATTTTTGAGGGTGGGAATGAGAAAAGGTCTTAATCTAGCAGCAAAATGAATGTGGAAAGCAAATTATTGTGTCATTTGATGGGTGATGATACCACTGATAAGGCCCTGGTAGGTGACCTTCTAGGATCTGTGTAAAAAGCAAAGCAGCAAGGGAAGGTACGCTTGAATGTAAAGGCACAAGAAAGGCATTTGGGGAAAGTACTAAAACTTCCTAGGTATGTTAAATTTTGTTATTTCCCACTAAAGATTTTGCTGTACAGTTCACAGCCCAAGACAAGGCCCTTTCCACAGGATGATGCTCTTGTGCATTGTTCCATCACAATCCTGGCAACGCTCCACTCCACATGCAACCAGCTGCCTGTGGGACATGCCCCTTCCTTCTGCACTGCAGCTGGCCTTCTTCCCATGCTGCAGTGTGGAAAGGAAGTGTGTGATAGTGCTTCTGCCCCTTCTGCATGCCCAGCTGTGATGGAAGTTAGGGGTCATTGATGGAGTTTTTCCATCAATGATAAAGAATCATAGAATCATAGAGTTGAAAGAGACCACAAGGACCATCGAGTCCAACCCCCTGCTATACAGGAACACCCATCAAAGCATTCCCAACAGATGGCCATCCAGCTTCTGCTTAAAAACCTCCAAAGAAGGAGATCCCACCACACACTGAGGCAGCAGATGCCACTGCCGGACAGCTCTGACCATCAGGAAGTTCCTCCTGTGGTTCAGGTGGAATCTCCTTTCCTGCAGCTTGAATCCATTGCTCCTTGTCCTAGTCTCTGGAGCAGTGGAAAATAACCTACGTATAACCTATGACTGAGCCAGCTGGTGATGCGAGAAGGGCAGGACCATGACAATGTCATGCGGAAGCATTATTGCAGTCCCACTCCTCTTGCATCCCCATACTGGGAAGACACCATCCGCTGGAAGGGGCCTCACTAAGGTGCAGTGCTTCATATTAGGCCATGTTTACACAGTGTCAGAGTCCATGCACTAAGGTAAACCAGAGTTTGTTAATATTCTGTGTTACCATAAAGAAGTAAGCATGCTGGTACTTGATACCTCCCACTTGACTCCTCCTGTAAGTGGGGCAACTAATCAAACCAGGGACACTCTGTCTATGGGTCGAGTAGCTTGATATCTCTCCTATCATGCCAGAAGCTTAGCTTAGCTTATCACAACCCATCATGCCAGAAGCTTAGCTTAGCTTATCATGACAAAGTAGGTGTGGTGGTAGAATCATGCAGCTCTGCAGATGCTGTTCAACTGCAGCTCCCATTATTCCTCACCATTGTCTCTGCTGACCCAGATTGCTTGAAGATGCAGTCCAACAATATATGGAGAGCCACAGACACTATACAAACCATGAATCAGTGTAAGATGATTATTTCTGTTTCAATGAATCTGCTCTGAGTTTCAGTCCACACTTTAAAGAAATTATCCACCGGTTTGAACCTAGAGGTAAAATAGATTCAGAGCCTTGATTAAAGTTCAGGCTAAAAACTGGACTCACCACCTACTGACAAGGAAGCTGCCACTGCCGAAAACAGAGAGTGTCTGGTTGTTGAGTTGCTCCCACTGGTAGGACAGGCCAAAGGGGAATCAACTGGGCAGTGTGGACTAGCACATTAGCCTTGCTGTCAGTGAGCCAGATCGTTTTCTTAAAGATATCTGAATGCTCTGAATGGGTGCATTATATTAGTCAGGTTTATTCCCTCACAGAGACCTCAGTTCTAGGCCAGACTGGGAGCATCTCCTGTGCCTCTTCTTTTCATTGTGGCCATGTCTTCCCTTGAATATTTGTTGTTGTTGTTGTTCTCTAGATGAATGAGGGGTTTTGCCACAAGTTCACTGGAGCTTGTGTTTGCTCAGAGTTCATGAGAACTCGGTGACTAAAGGCAGAGAAGATGCCCAACACAGAGGGATTAAGAAGGGGGCTCTAAGACAGTAACACAGTCTGTGGCAGACTGCTTTTCTTGCATTTGGATTAAAGTTCACGCTGTGTCAGTTGCCGCTCTTTTGAAAGCCGTGTGGAGTGATGTGGGATGCCATTCTGTCCCTGCAGTTGTACTTAGTACTGTTCTGCTTCCCGTCTGCTTCATTTAGCCTCTCTTCTTTAGCCTTCCATTCAAGTAGCATCTCTTACTCTTCCCCCCATTCAGCTTTCCCTTTGCTGTCTGCCCCTTGTAAGACTTTGTTGCCTTCAGCACCATTCATCTCATGTCCTGGGCCCATTCACACCCCTGCTTTCCTTTGCTCCATTCATATCCCATAGCCTGCTTGGCCAGCCAAAGGGCTTCCCTTCTTTAGAGGCTTTCCTTTGTATTCTGCAATCCCCTTACACATCTGACAGTTGATAAGGCATGGTATTTTGAGAGACAGGTTATTGTGCTGCGTGCTTGCCCTCCTCAAAGCCTACCCATTTTGTCCCTGGGAATACAGGGATAAATTTAGCATCATACATTGAGCAACCTGAAAAGATTTCCTAACAATGTGTCCCAACATGGCAGGATACAATTCTAGGTATTTTACAGACATTTTGCTAGAAACCCTACAGTTTCCTATATAAATTGAAGAGGTATATATCTGTGAGAAAACGTATTTCTCCCTCTTTCTCCCTTTCTTTATGTGAACACACACTGAGCAATTACCTCCCTCAGAGGCAAAGATGGTAGCTTTAACTCTGCAACAAAGCACAAAGTTGATCTCTTAAGAAAAAGAAAAGTTGAGTGAAATCATTTGCTTGACAATTGTTAGAAATGTGAAAGTGTCAAAATAAGGTATGGGCTTACTTAGCTAAAATCAATGTGGTATATAGCATTATAGAAGAAAAGGAAATTGTCTGGTTTTAAGCCATGCTTTTTTTTTAATTATCTATGAACCTTAAAGGTGGCTTTCAGTAGTAAATGCTTTATAAGACAGGTTGTATTGATCTTTATTTCTTTTATCTTCTCCTGATGCTGCTGCACAGAGAGAGAAGAAGAAGGAAAGCTTTTCATATATTGGCCATTCAAGTGCTCACTTCATACACATAGCTTCAGGATAATGTAACAAAATGTTGTATTCACTTTGCTGTGCTTTTACTTTTTGATGCTTAAATTGCCCAACGTGGTGGTATAATTCTATGCTTTTTTGGAGACCTTGGTGACAGAAAGGAATGTATGTGATGTGATAGAGAGAATGCTGGGCTGCGACAGGGAAGAGCTGGGTTCAGGTGTCCTCATGGGATTATTTTAACAACAAGTAGTTCTAAGGCACCTTAAAGACTTAAGAATGTTTTGTAGCATGAACTTCTTCAGACTAGCTCATGCTATAACAAATCTGCTAGCCTTTAAGGTTCCATAAAACTCCTTGGTTGGACTATTGTTGATAACTTAAGTCACCATAATGGTCCATCACACCAATATAAGTTGCGTTTTCAAGTGGAGCATAGCAGAAATGAGGAGATGGCATAGGAAACTATCTCCCATCAGGAGACAAAACTGCCAAGCCAGCTGCTGAGCTCCTGATGGAGGTGGCTTTTGTTGGCAACCCACACCAGCTGTTCTCATAGTGTCTGCAGCCTCTGGACCTGCCATCGTGCTCCCACCTCCATTGCCACTTCCTTGTACCCTGGCTATGCTGGCTGATAACATCTCAGCCTTTTTACTGTTGTTTTCCCCATAACTTACTAGTCTGGGAACACTTTTGGGAAAAGGTAGCAGATAAATGAAGTCAACCACCACCAAGTTGAGTTATGTTTTCTCAGGCCATTTCCACACTAGACTATTATAGTGCTATTATTCCACTTTTAACATCCTATGGAATCTTGGGGTTTGCAGTTTAGGGAGGGGCTGGGCGCCCTTCTCGAAATTGCAAACCCCAGGATTCCATAGGATGTTGAAAGTGGAATAATAGCGCTATAACAGTCTAGTGCGGAAATGGCCTCAGTCTCATCGAGAGTGAACAGATGGAAAAGAAGACAGGGCTCTTCTGCCTTCATTCTGAAATTTACTTCCCAGATGCACAGTCCAGGACCCCTGTAGTCTTTTGCATCAGACCACCCTTGACCCAACTGCCATATAGAGAAGTGTTTACTAAAAGGGGTAACTCTGTATGCTGCTTGGCATCATTTAGAAGCAGGGTGGGATTCAGACATGGGGTCAATGAAATCTGCCCTATTTTTTAAAATTCATTTATTCTTTTACTTATTGTACTTATACCCCCTGCCTTTTATCCTGTGAGTGTAAGGAGGCACTCATTGTGATGATCCTAGGAGGGCATGGCTATCAGAGCAGCCTAGTAACAGAGGGTGATTTAATCTGATTGGCTCTCTGACTGAAGAACCCAGTTTTAGCCAGAGAGAGGGGCTGTGTGGGGGAGTCAGCCGAACAGATATACCGGTATACCAGGAACAGGGTCTAGAAAAGAATTCCTTTGGTGAGATTCCAGGGAGAGAGGGAGAGTGTTGAGCTCCAGTCAACCAGAGAGAAAGAGGTTGTCTGAATAATAGTGTTGGTCTACTCAGAAGTCTAGAGAGAAAGACAGTGGAAAGACCGAACTAATATTAAGTTAGGTCATAAGGTTTGACTTATACTTGGAAAAATAAGCCTGTGAGTGGAAGGAAAGCAAAAGGCCTGTGAATATATGGAAGTTTTGTGCCTATGTATATGGAGTGAAATTCTGTGCTGTTTGAAATTATTTATTTACCCAATACTTTTTCCTTGTTTGCTGTTTTAATAAAAATCGAATGTTATTTTTATAACTTCCAGACTCAGCGGAGTACTTTCTATTTGATATAATTCGTTTGCAACATGCTACCATAGATTATCCGTTCCTTTTGGAGTAATCTTTAAGACACGTTGCCCTTTATCCACAAATTTCTGGGTTTAGGGAAAGCAGGGATGTGATTAGGTGTGGGGAGGGAGCCAGACTGTGATAATTATTAAAAGGGGTGTTGCTTCTCCAGGGAGGGAGAAGAGAAAGCAGGCCTGGTCTGTCTGAGCCCTGGCTTGCCCTAGCGCTCCACACTTATCACTCTCCTCCTTTCCACTCCATCTTCACAACCAAACTAGGTCAAGCTGTGAGAGGCAACGACTGACTCAGGGTCACCTAGTGGGATTTTATGACAGAGCAAAGACATAAACCTGAGTCTCCCAAGTCCCAGTTCAAAACTCTAACCACAAAGCCATGCTTGCTCTCTCTCTGGTTCTTCCTTCCTTCTCTGACCAATATGTCTGGAGTAATGCCAGAGACTCAAACTGGCAGTGGGAGAAGCTGATGTCTGCTACGTACTCTTCGAAAACAGGATGATTCTCAAAACCTTTCTTTATGTCAGTGATTTTCCAGCTTGGGTTTTGCCTCATCATATTAGTTTTAGGACTACCTTGCTGAAATCTGGGGCAAATACAAAATTTCCCCCCCAGTAATCACAGCAGAAGAATCACTCTGATAACTGAAAAACTCCTCATGGTACATGGAACTTCTTTCCCCTTTATACAGAGTTGTAGCAACCAGTTGAAAGCTGTTTTAACCATGCTTCAGGGAGCTTGTCTGGTTTTTTTTTTTTTTAAGTGATCATTTGATCCTTAATTTTGAAAAAAATATTTTTGCAGAACTATTACAAAATATCTGTGGAAATTGTGGAATGATATGTGTTGATGACTGCATGTGCACAGGCCAGTAGGCACTTTCCAGAGCCACCTTCCTTTCAATCAAACCAGCCTGGACTGTATATTTGCAGAACTAATTTTTCAGAACTGGTCCTGGGACAGAAAAAGATGTATTTGTATGTAATGTGGCGCAAACCTTTTTTTCCAAAATAACCTAATGTTATATTTGTTTTCTCTTTGATTCTGGGATGGTTGTTTGTTCCATTCATCATATTTTATTGAAAAGAGTCTTAAGAAGTGTTTGGGGGGTGTAAGTATATGCAAAATATCACTCCAGGGTCATTTGAAAGGGGGTGGAGATTGAGAAGAACAAGCCACCAGAAGATGTGAAGCAGCTTATGTCTTTTAAAAAGGGGCAGGTGTCAGAAAAACTAGCCCTTCCCTTAAAACCTCCACTAGGACAGTTTTCCATATCAATATAAAGAGGGTAACAAAAGCTGGTAAAGTGAGTAGCACAAACAGGATTTAAAATAAATAAATAAATAATGTTCTCTGTCTTCAGATTTTCCGTTTACAAAACAAAAGCTTATTGTACCAGGGGAAACTTGTGAATTAATTTCTGCAGCTGCCCCTTTAGACGGTGAGGGGTATTTTGAGTCTGAGCAGCCTTTTCCAAGAGGCACTCAGTGTTACCAGGAGGGGCTTCCCCATTCAAATGGCTCCAGAGGCAGACAGAATGTTCCAAGTGATCCCTTTTTCTTCAACTGTGATGGAAGCAAAATGGTTTCTTCTTATGTGTTAGGAGAAAAATATTGGTAAAATCCCATCATTATTAATAAAAGGAGAAGGAAAAACATTTCTGGAGGAAAAGAAAAAGGATGCAAGGGAGGGAAGTTTAAAAAGAAGATGGCCGAGAAGAAGGGCCTGTGCCCATGGATGACAAACATCAGTCCATTTCCTCTTGAGCTCTCTGTAGCTTCCCAGCAGCAGAAGCAAGCTGTGTCCTCCAAGGTTACTCTCCCTCTAGAGCCAGAGTGGAAATCAAACAGCTCTCCAGAGGCTAATAGGATGTAACTCCCAACATTCTTCTCCATGGTCTAGTGCTGCTGGGGCTTACAGCCCAACAACATTTACAGGGCCACATGATTCCCAGCCTTGTTATAGAGACACTGATGTGCTGCTGCTCCCAGTGTCTCCACCTGCCTTCTTGCCCAGGTCTACCTAATGGAAGGTCCTATCTCATGGTTGCTCATCTAATTCTGTATGTTGGGGACCCCTTATTCCCTAAACTGGCAAGCTATGTGTATAGGTGGGCTGGCCCTGTTGTGAAAAGGCAGCAAATTGTTAGCAGTTTGATTTATTGTTGTAATATTTACTGCCAAAGACAGGGAGAGGTGTTGGTGGGATCTTCTCCCTCTTGTGTTGAAATTCTCTTGGTTGCCTTTGGGTGCAGTGCATTTGTCTCAGGCATCAAAATGTCTTCGACAGGCTCTGATAAGCAGCTGCAGACCAGGGCAATTCCACCATACACCTCTTGTCTGAAAAAGCAGGGCTCAGGTGAAAAAAAAAAGTATATTTACTGTTTTTGGAGCAGCCCATATAAATCATACTCAAAGCCTCAGACTCCCTGCAAATCAGATTAAAAGTCATTTCAAAGCTCTTTTACTGCCTTGTAGTGAGTTGGCTGCAAATTTAACCCTTGGAATGCATTTGACTCTTCTAGTTCACAAGGGGAGTGCTTAGGAGTACTTGTGCTCATAGGCCCTTCCCGCTCCTTATTTTTTTTTTTTTTTGGCACTGGGGTGCGGGGATCACGCAAGTAGCCTCCAGCAAGAGGCTCTTGCATTCCTGCTGCTTCAGCTCTGCACGAGCTGCCTGCTCCCGAGCAGGTAGCGCGAGAGCCCCACCTCTTCCTTCCGCAGCGCATCCTGGGAGTTTCCCAGGCTGCGCTGGGGCAGGAAGTGTGACTGCAGCAGCTCTGGAGGCTCTGTACGCACGGCAAGTGCACGTGGGGCCCTGGAGCAATGTGCAATTGCACACCGTTTTCGGCTGAAAACCGAAATGAAAAAGTGCACAAGCAGCGGCTGCCCTATCCTGGAGCGTCGCACAATTGTGAATGCGTCGTACAGATTGCTCCTCACAATTGTGCGACGCTCCAGGTGCCCTTTCACATGGCAAATGCTGTGCGAAAAGGGCTGTATTGAAGAAATAACCTGAATTTATTAGCACTTGCTCCAGTTTTATACCAGACCTCTTTCTTAAGGGTCCAGCTACTCCAAGATCAACAGGAATGGTATTAAATAGGAAATACTGCATTCTTGGAAATATTAGTACCCCTTTGTCTTGTGAATCTGGTGCAGGGAGCTGTCATGTTGATAGATAGGGATTGGCATAACCAGAAATTCACTAGAAGCTACTGTAGAATATTGGTCCATGTTATCCAGTACACTCTAATTGGCAGTAACTTTCTAAGATCTTTGGGCAGAGGCCTTTTCTAGTGCTGTCAGCTAAGAAAGCCTTAACTGGAAATGCGACAGATAGAATGAAGGGTCTTCCTGTTCTAGAGGGGCCCAGAAGTCAGCGTTGGACCAGTCCTGGAGTCTGATCATCCTTCACTGCCCCCAAATGCAGTCAGACCAAGATGTCTTGCTGGCTTAGGGAGAACGACCAATTGTGCTCCTTCCCTCCCAAACCAAGGACCAGATTATCCTGAGTCAGCCTAAGGCACTTTAGCCCCTGAGGCAGAAAATCTTCACAGGTGCCGTTCACCATCCCTGACACTAAAAATATAATAAGGAAAAATGATTAACTGTTTGATGCCCTTTCACAACACCCAGAATCCCTCAGGCAGGGATTCTGCCTAATGGTTGAACTGGCTTTCTACAAGATAATCTAGATTGCAGCCTTACAAACTCAGCATGTGGTGGATCTTTGTAGGACACAGAAAGGTCCCATTTTTGCAGGCCCTAATGTGTTCTAACAAGGTTGAACCAGGGGTTTAATTGTGTGATTTGGGAAGTACCATATTCAAATGTCACCTCATCCACAATTCCATTCATGGCATTGGACAAGTTTGTGGATTGGTTTTTTCCCCCAACCACATCCTCTAACTGAATAGCACAGACTTATCATGCAATGTTTTGTAAGAATTGTGTTGTTGTTATTGTGTGCCTTCAGGTCATTTCCAACTTATGGCGACCCTAAGGCAAACTTATCATAGGGTTTTCTGGGGCTGAGAGCATGTGGTACACCCAAGGTAACTCAGTGGGTTTCCATGGCTGAGCAGGGAATTAAACCCTGGTCTCCAGGATGAAACTCCAATGCTCAAACCACTTTGTAAGAATAATTAATATCATTTCATGTCATACAAATGCCGGGGTCACCATGTTGAGCACAAAACAAAATCAGAATACCATATTGTGGTGATTCCTTTATTAGATCAAACAAATAGGCACAACATTCCAACAGATGGGCTTTGAATTAAGATAAGGTACATGATGTGCATTGAATAGTATGTGTTCATTGTTTGAAATCCTTGTTTACTGTGCTGGAAGCCTGCCTGAAGCAGGTTGTTATCACCCGAGCTGGTATCATTCCTGGGTGTGCTGCTACTAGTTTCCTTTACATGCTGTAAGCCACTGAGGCCCAAGGTTAAATAATAAAGTACTGAATATCTGTTGTTACATGGCACAGGTGAAGATGAAAAGCCCCCATTTCTAAGCTGGAATCTGTTCCAAGTCTCATCCTGTTCCTCTTGCCATTAGTTTTAATGGACTTGCATAAATAATAGAAGAGGAAGTGGTGGAGCTGAGAAAAGCTTGGCTGATGCTCACGTCCTTTAATCTTAAAACAAACAGCCAAACTGAAGGCTTCTCCTGTTGCCCTTCAGCTCTGTTAACATCCTCACTTCTAAAAAGGTTACATCTTACTTTATGGACAATGATTCCCAAGCAGAATTTGTTTTAATGCTAATGGAATGTTTATGTAACTCTGCATTGGTGTTATGGGTATGTAGGTGTGTGTGTGTGTGTGTGTGTGTAAGTGTTTGTGTGTTTGTACATTTTACTTATATCTTTCCTTTCTCCCAGAACTCATGAGTTGCTTTGAGTCCTAGTTCTGGGAGAAAAGTGGGATGTAAGATTTAAAACAAAGTCTGAATCCTGTTCGTTAGTCCCAGCTAGAATAGAGTCATTTGAATCAATGATTGAATGGTGAGCCAACATGTAGGTAAATTCTATTAATTCAGTGGGTCTGCCCTGCTGAGGAGTAACAGCAGGATTTTGGCCAGTAAATGATAATGTTAAAATGCAATTTAAACATAATATTACAAGATGATTGTGTCGAAGAGAAATTTGAAAACACAGATGCAGCACAGTTTTATTACAAGATTATGTGTGTATTTCATGGAGGATAAGGTTACTTATGGCTATTGATCATGGTGGCTCTGCAGGCCAGTCTCTGGGGAATTCAAGTGGGAGAGGGCTATTTGTTCTGCCATGTTTCTTGGGCCTGCTGTTGGGGGCATCTAGTTGTCCACTGCAGGAAACAAACAGGTAGGCATTTGGTCTGATCCAGCTGAGCTACTCTCCTTATGTTTTTATTTAAGTACAGTAGACATGGAATGTGTTTTAGTTCTATGTTAAGGATATGGAACCTGTGATCTCTTCCAGGTATTGCTGTACTACTACAACTCCCATCAAGTTCATTTAGCATGGCCAAGAGCTGAGAATGATGGAAGCTGTAGTGCAGTAATATGTGGAGGGCTACAGGTTTCCTGTAGGGCTACAGAATAGAGGAGTGGGTCCTGGCACATTGGGTTTAGGTAAAGTGGTTGCAGTTTACTTTGTTTTTTGAAGGGGAATTATCAGTCTTAGAATCAACAGTCATTTGTCCCTAACTGGAATTTATGGAAAGTACTTGCAGTGTGAGACTTAATAGTAAATAAGCTGTAGTAGTATGGCTTTGACTGAAAAAGCCTTCCTTCAGCCCAGAACTGAGGAAGCTGGGAAAGGTGCTTAAACAAGAGGTGCCAGCTATCTCTAGGCATTCTTGAATGAAAATTCTTTGTTTCAGTCCATTTTCGGTTGGGGCTTAAGGCTTTTTTCTAGCACTGAAGCCACCCTTATTCACACTGTGTGATGACCTTTGCAAGGAGAGAGAGGGGGACAGGTGGAGAGCAATCTTGTTTTTTCTTCTGGATCTCTTGGCAGTTTTCAGTATAATGGCTATGATTCTCCTTTTGGAGAGCCTACTTGTTCTTGGTCTGCTGTTTTGTGTCTTTATCTTCACCTGGATGGCCACCACCAAAAGTGATGCTGGGGGATTTCTGTTCCATGGTGTGACAGGCCCTTATTTTTCATTAGCCTAGTTTTGCATGTCCACCTTAGTAAGGTGTCCTGATGCTAACACTTAGCCCTAACTCCACTGTTTAAATATCTCCTTCATGTAAAAGGGCTAGAGTCTTAAGCATTCCCTCAGAACACTTTATTTAAGGTAACATGCTCTTTTTTGTTGCCTGTGACTTTAGATAATGCAGGTCAGCTCAGTAGTTATAAAACAAACTGTATTCTTTTTGTTGTAGTAGCATTAGAAATAAAATGTCTTGTCAAAGTTCATGTGAAATGCAGTGTTGTTACATTAACTAGTTTAAACTTCTGACAGTCTCTGCCAATAACGCTTGGCCTTAGACACCTGTAACCCAGCCACCTTCTCTGGCTGAGATCTCACTGAAGACTCTCTTTACAAATGGACTTTCTGCCTTATATATAGCTCCTGTCATCCATAAGCTCTTCCCATGCACACCACTGTGGTGGGTTTCACTCTTAATGTACTGCTCCTGTTGCGTAGCAACCCACTATCAAGTTGTACTTGCATTCAGAACAGCTGACGCCCAAAGCAACTTCATCACACATGGTATCTGTGTTTCAAAATCCTAGGTAGTTCTGCCATTTCCTTCATCTTGTAAATAATTAATCTGTATGAAACCATTGAGTGACAACATCTGGGGATCTGGATCAGAGTTTAGAAAAGTTATTTGGCTACACTGGCTGGGAAGTTGCACTTGCTCTCACCCCAAAAAGTCTTTTCCATGCTCTGATTTGGAACATAGTGCCATCTTTATGAGAATGACACCTGGTTCTACTTCTTGTTTTCAACCAATCCAAGCTGGGCAGTGAAAGTGCTGAATCAGTGCTTGATTGAACCCAGCAACTTCTGCATGCAAAACATTCCTTCTCCTGCTGAGCTCTGGCTCTCTCCTCCCCTGCTGCCACTCTAAACAGACAGTGCTGGCTAGGGGGGACAAAGACCCTAACCTGTATTGAGGGAGCATCCAGTGACCTTTATGATCAGAGGATACAAGCTGTTGGCAGCCATCTGTAATTCCTGGCTTTTGCCCTGAGCTTGTCCATCCAGAATGTAATCTGGAGTATTCTAGGAAAGGGCAAAACAAACCTAGGATCTCCCAACTTCTAATTCCCTGACTGATACTTTAAACTTTTTACTTTTCTCAGTCCTTTAAAAGAAAATCTGAGCTCTTTTGGGTGCCTGAGGTGCCCTTCTCCAATCCTGGAGCTGTCCAGCATGCTGGACCTGTGATTTACTAGAGGTATTAACTCAGCGCTTGAATGTTATCTGGCTTCTTGTGAACAGGGTGATGCTTCCAGCCCTTGGGTTCACCTCAGGTCAAAGCAATCTAAAGCACATGAAAGGTAGGATCGGATGGTATTTAATCACTTATGGGTTGTCTGCAGAGCACACTACTGGGAGAGAGCTTTAGTGAAAATAACTCTGTCTCTCTATGTGTGCATATGCCGAGAAAGCGAAAGAGAGAGAGAGAGAGAGAGAGGGAGATTCAAGCAAATCTGTTTTGTGGAGGAACAAGGATGAGGAGCAGCCTGTCAAATTAGCCTTCTCAGGCATTTCTCTTTCCACCAACTCTCCTCTTTCAAATGTGAATATGGAGTATGCTTCCCTGATAACCAAACAGGGCCCCCATCTTCAGGTTTACTGTAGCTAAATATGGAGAGGTGAGAGTCAGTGTGGTGTAGTGGTTTGAGTGGTGCACTATGGCACTGGGAGACCAGGATTGAAATCCCTGCTCAGCCATGGAAATCCACTGGGTCATCTTGGGCAAATTATACTCTCTCAGCCTCAGAAGAAGACAAAAGTCATCCGAACAAATTCTGCCAAGAAAACCCTGTAATAGGTTCACCTCAGAGTCATCGTAAGTCAGAAAGGACTTGAAGGTGTACAACAACAACAAATATGGGGACTAGATTCAGCCATAAATCATCGCCTCCATGAATCTGGCCAATAAGATAACAGACGAGGTTGCGTAGCAGTCTGTATGGACAAAAGGGACAAATATCATGGGAAGTCATGGGTAAGTAGCATTCACAGTAGGAGGAAGAAGCAGATAGGAGGATGGCTTTGGCTTTTTTTTTTTTTAGGAAAGGGCTGTAGCTCAGTCTCCCAATGCATGCAAAAGGTCTCAGGTTCCAGTCCCCAACAATCTTCAGGTGGGACTGTGGGACTGTGAAAAGCTAGTACTGACAGACCTAGAAATAAAGGACATTTGGTTTTCCAGAAGTCTTGAACTTCACCTCCAGAAGCCTCAGACAGCAAGGAATTAACAGGAAGTATAATCCGAAACATCTGGAGGACCTGTTTTTTCCCCATCCTTCCTATAGATCAGAAGTGTCAAGCCCAGTTTCATCTTAGGCCGCATCAGCATTATGGGTGCCCTCAAAGGGCCAGTTGTATCTGTAAGATATCTGTATATATAAATGATTCTATTCTTTTATCATATTAAATAATTGCTTCTGCATTTGATTATACTAACTTTTAAATTGCCTTCCCTCTGTATCAACTTTTCTTTTCTTGGACATTTTGGGGCTATTTAATTGTAGTTTATGGTCCCTATACCTCTGTAAAGTGACATAGAATTGGTCAGTATATCATAGAATCATAGGACCAAAGAGTTGGAAAAGACCATAGGGCCGTCGAGTCCAACCCCCTGCTATGCGGGAACACCAATCAAAGCATTTACAATAGATGGCCATCCAGCCTCTGCTTAAAAACCTTCAAAGAAGAAGACTCCACCACCACTCCGAGGCAGCATATTCCACTGCCAGACAGCCCTGACCATCAGGAAGTTCTTCCTGAGGTTCAGGTGGAATCTCCTTTCCTGCAGCTTGAATCCATTGCTCCATGTCCTAGTCTCTGGAGCAACAGAAAACAAGCCCTCTCCCTCCTCGACATGACATCCCTTCAAATATTTAAACATGGCTACCTTGTCCCCTCTTAACCTTCTCTTCTGCAGACTAAACATACCTAGCTCCCTATGATGCTCCTCACAGGGCATGGCTTCTAGACCCTTCACCATTTTGGTCGCTGTCCTCTGGACACATTCCAGCTTGTCGATATCCTTCTTGAACTGAGGTGCCCAGAACTGGACACAGTATTCCAGATGAGGTCTAACCAAAGCAGAATAGAGTGGTATTATTACCTCCCACGATCTAGCCACCATTCTCCTATTGATGCAACCAAGAATTGCGTTGGTTTTCTTGGCTGCCACATCACACTGCCGACTCACGTTCAGCTTATGATCTATCAAGACTCCTAGATCCCTTTCACACGTACTGCTATCTAGCCACGTGTCCCCCATCCTATATTTATGCCTTCCATTTTTTCTGCCTAAGTGCAAGACCTTACATTTCTCTCCGTTGAAATTCATTTTGTTAGCTTTGGCCCAGTTCTCCAATCTGTCAAGGTCATTTTGAAATCTGATCCTGTCCTCTGATGTATTGGCAACCCCTCCCAATTTGGTGTCATCTGCAAATTTGGTCAGCGTGCCCTCTACTCCTTCATCCAAGTCATTGATGAAGATGTTGCATAGCACTGGGCCCAGGACACAACCCTGTGGTACCCCACTAGTCATATCCAAAGTGTGCCACTTTCTGCTTCCCAGACCCTCTCTGTGCCTCTTTCTGCTGCAGCTGCAGGAGAGGTGTGAGGGCCACATGAAATGGCCTGTTGGGCCAGATTTGGCCTGCAGGCCACATATGCTGTAGATAGCACAGAGCTAGATGGACTGATGGCTGGGCCTCAGGGTAAGGTAGCTCCATAGTGTGGTACCCTTTTCTTTACTGTACAGCAATGGGGACAAATTCAAATGACCACACTGTACAATCTGCTAATTTTAGGTATTGCTGCTATATTCTGTTTTTTTTAATTGCTTGTGGTGATATTGCTAGTTACAGTGGACACGTATATTTGTGGAAGAGTGTACGTGTGAGATATATGTATATGTATACATAGAACATGCCAGAAATAAATGAATCAGTATATGTAGGGCATCCCCTCCCCCATAGAAGATTGGTTTGTGTGCAGGCTAAGTCCTGGAAAGGCTTTGGTCCTCTCACTTGTTTTCAGCTAGGTGGAGGTCTGTTTTTCTATTTTTCTTGCTCTGATTGGTCCCAGAGTTGTGTGCCCTCCTCATTCAAATGAGGCTGTTACTTGAAACGGGGAAGGAAACATGGGTTGAACAGTGCTAGGCGGTAGCAATTTCCCCAGATATCAGGCCATTGTTTAACAGAAGTGCGGCTTTGACCCACCCTATTTGTGAACTCAGCCATGGCTAATGTGCCTTTAATTAAAGCAGCAAAATAATTTGAATTTGAGTTTCTAGATTCAGGAGGAAGCAGAGGGAATGAACCCTAAACTTTCTCCCCGTTAAGGAAAAGTTCCTGACCATTTTTTTCTCAACTATCTCATTAGGATATCTGTTAATTTTTGCAGAATATTTTTAAAACCTTGTAGGAATCATAGGAGGTAGGGAGGATCTGGTTTCAAGTCCAGTTGTGATTATGTCCATTAACATATTTACATTTTTGCTTAAGAGCCTGGTGGGGGATCAAGGGAATTAAGGGCAATTGTCATTGAAATGCAGAGGAAATCTTGCATGAAATTACCGTTAGTGCCCTATTGTTGGAGGGCTTTCCAGCCATCCACACCCTCAAGCAGTTTGGTGGCATTTTGTTCACTGAAGTATGAAGGTAGAGGCAGGAGTAACTGCAACTGAACTTAAAAGAGGGAAGCTTTATGTTGACTTGATGATAGTCTTCCTATGAGGCTATGTTCTAAATGAGGCTGAGAAATTAGTCCTGGAGTGACCTCTTAATGAAATTGGGGACTTTGGCAATCTCCCCCATTCCTAACTCAATAATGGATAAATACTCGAAGCATCTCTTTAAGGTCAGTTTTTTTTCTTTTTTCTCTCTGACCCTCCCACCCTGAATAGTATGTGTGTAGTGTGTCTGTGTGAAGTGTTGCTGCAGATTTGTAAACTAAAAGGAAACAATACTGTTGGAGAACTGGTTTGGTTTTCTAAAATTGATATTTTGAATTCATTCTTTAAGGGAGGGGCTTGAAGCAGCTCAGGAATTAATTCTTGATCTGAAGAAGTAGGTCTTGCTTAAATATATTGTGAAAATTGTATTTCAACAGCCAGCAGTTCTAAGTGAAACAGTTCCCAAATTTGTGTTGAGCAAATATAATAGGATTAGATCTAAATGTTTAGCTTATTTTTAAAAAGACTCAGTGAGAAGGACTTTGTAATCTGAATGCTTTGGTGTTGTTCATAGGACATATTCCTGTTCCATGAATTTAAGTCCATTAGAGCACAGTGTGACAGCTGATACGAAATGGGTTGTACAAGAAACTATGTCACAGCCAAGGACCATTTAAACTAATGCTACTCAAAGTGGTGGTCTATGGACTTGTATTTGTCCGTGAGCCACTGGCTGCTGGTTTGCAGTGAGTTTCCAAGAAAGAAAGAAACCGTTGTCATCAATGGGCACAAACAGAGTGCTGCTCCCTGCACATTTGGAAAAAGCCTTACTGGTCCCACACATCAGATAGCATAAGAAACACTGACCTAAACAACCATTGTCAAATCCAGGTTCCAAGGTTGGTTTGGGGTTTTATGAAATAATTTTCTTGACTTGCCACCTACTATTTATGTAAATTGGCTTTCTGATTCACAGAACAAACAGGGTGTTTATACAGATACACAGAAGATGCTTGTACAGGTACCAAGTTACTGATTATTTCTCACAGAGATGCTGCCAAGTTTGAAAGTCCAACCAGTAAAGAGGATGCTGAGGAACTTCTTCTGACTGCTGTCCTTACTGTCCTTGCTGTTCTCCTTTTTAAGATCAACTAGGCAGTACTGGCAGCAGCAGAGGCGACCACCGTCTTCCTGCTCCCTGACCAAATCATTGCTGCCAACATGCCCAGCAGCTGCCAGATTGAACTGAATTGATTTGAAGTGAATTGAAGTGGTGGTTGAATTGATTTGAAGTTGAATTGAAGTGGTGGTTGTACACTGTTTTAAACTGAAGTATTTCCTCCATTCATCTAAGTGGTTGAATTGATTAGATGTTTCCCTGAGAAGGAGGCAGCCAGTGAGGCTATTGGAGTGGCTTGTGGACGTGCTTCTCATGCTTAGTGCTCCCACTGGCTCCTAAGGGATGCTCCCAAAGAAAGTGTCAGTGTTGAGAAAATACTCTTGAATAATTTGGCAATCATAAGCTTGGCTGTCTCATTGCTTAGTCCTAGCTCCTGATCATTTAAGAAGAAGTTGGACACCACAAATTTCAATACAGAAATCCCTTCTTTTTGATCTTAAATATGTCCTACCCAATTCAGGTGCATGGAGACTTGTGCTAGACTGTTGGAATTCTGGCCTAGTTAGAACCTATTTGTAAAAAGTAACACATTTTGTGTTACTTCTTGTTCTTGCCACTGCTACCTCTGGTAACAGTTTGGGTTTTTTTTCCATTCAAGTAGATACAAACACTTTGGATTGAAAACATCCTAGGTTGATCACAATGATATAAACCTTCCTCATTGGCCAGTTTTCCTCTGACAATCCTACTCACAAATGAGAGCTGAAGGAGGCTCTCCACTGCTGCTAATGGATGCTATCCTTTCTCCACCTGAGTGCCAGTCCCAGCAGGATTGTAATAAAATCTCTGTAGATGGGAATGGGAGAGCCAGTGCGGTACAGTGTTTTGAACATTGGACTATGACCCTGGAGAACAGGATTTGATTCCCTGCTTGGCCGTGGAAACCCACTGGATGACCTTGGGTACATCATATACCCTCAGCCCCAGAAAACCTTAGGTTGGAAATGACTTGAAGGCACAGAACATAAGTTAGAAATGACTTGAAGACACACAGCAACAACAACAGATGGGAATAAGAGTTTAAAACTCACTCTCTCATGTGGGGCAGTCACAGCCCACATCAGGGTTATGCACACATACTTGAATATAAGGAAGAAAGGAAGGAGGGAAGGAAAGTGGTCCTAAATGGCACAGTGCATATTTAATGTAGTGTATAGCTTAGACCTGAAGCCAGTGGCACAGAGATAATGTGAGAGATATTTAAATTCTCTCCATTGTGGCCCATGTACACATACAGAGTACCATTTGACATTGTCAGTATGCAGTAATGAGTGCACAGACTGGTGAATGCATGAAGTGATGAATGCCCTCTATGGAAATCAGCTCCAAACAATCCAGACTAAAACAAATGTATAGGCATCCTAAACTATACAAGCTAATTTTCCCTTATTCCATAGGACAATAAGTAATACAAGCAGTTGAAGTCATTTATACAGTGTAGAAGAACACCAGATTGTATGTGTGTCAAGACCACGGAGTTGTCAAAACCATGTAATCAGGAGCCAGCATCTCATTAGGAGAACATCTGAGGACCTTTATCAAAGGAAACTCAGGTTGCCTTATCAAAATAAGTGATGGCTCAGGTCTCTAATAATATGTCTTACCTCTGCCATGTTTGATTCCAACTATGGGTTGAAGAAAAAAAAAACCCTGTCCACACTCAAAAGTCATTTTTTAAATCATGCCTTTAACTTTAAAAATGAATGTTTTTTTTATAACTCCAGAACAATCCTGTGCAAGTTTTGCCTTTTCACTGGCTTTGACCAAAGCCTGAATAGTGGCTGATTTAGCTTTGGGGGCTGGTGGCTCTGTGGCTAGTGGTCAGTGTATCCATTCTAGGTTTAAGCTGGAACTTCAACAGAGCTGTCCAAGGTGCTGAAGACTGACACACACACACACACACAAACACACACACACACACCCCCTCTCAGTTAAATTCAGTCTTATTTTGTTGTTACTTGCCATTAAGTCGACTTTGATTTATGGTGACCCTATGAACCAGAGATCTCCAAGAGCCCAGTCATCAAAAGTCCTGCTCAGATTTTGCAAGCTTAGGTCTGTGGCTTCCTTGATTAAATCCACTGGTAGTGCAGTCTCCCCTTTTCTTGCTGCCTTTTGCTTTACTCAGATTTGTCATCTTTTCCAATGAGTCATGTCATCTCATGATATGCCCTCAGTTTAGTCATCTTTGCTTCTGGGGAGAATTCAGGCTTGATTTGCTCTAGGACCCATTCATTGATTTTGTTTAGCAGCCCATGGTACCTTGAGAATTCTTCTCCAGCACCACATTTCAAATGATTTGATTTTCCTTCCCATCAGTTTTCTTTGCTGTCCAGCTTTCATAGCCTTGCCCAGAAATTAGTCTTATTTATTTAGTGTTTGTTTATTGTGTTTATGGGTCACATTATAACTAGAGTTCCCATTGTCTCTTGATGAGTCTGAATGGGAAGTGAAAGGATGCTGGACCATAGCAAGTAGCTTAGTAGAAATATTAGCTCAGTGTGCAGCAGCAGCAACAAGAAAAATAACAACAGCAACCACAACAACTGCCAGGATCATGTATATAAATCCTCAGTGAAGCCCTGTTTGGAATATAGTCTCTCCTTGGGTTCATCCCATCTCAAAAAGGGTATCACAAAAGCTTGAAAAGGACAACTGAAAAGAAGGAGCACTTTCCCCCCAAAAGAAGGAAAAGCTAAAATGTTTGTGGCTTTTAGCTTGGGGTCTGAAGATATGAGAGGGGGAAAGAGATTAAATGGAGAAGAGACTAGGATGGAGGCATATAAAATGAAGCAAGGTGGATAGGAGGAAAGAAACTCAGGATCAGCCCATGAACCTGAGCAGCAGTAGATTCAGGAGGGACAAAAAGAGTTCATCTCTTACCTAATATGTGCATGCGATATAATTAACTTACAGAATTCACTGCCTCAGGATGTGGTGATGTTTAATGGCTTTAAAAGGGGATAAGACAACCTCATGAAGGATAGGCCTACCGACTGCTGTTAGTTGTAATAGCTTAATAGCATTTCTAGCAGCAGCAGGTCTCTGAGTACACATTGCAGAGTAGGTGGGAGGGAGGGAAAGAAAATAGTGAGGGAGAGCTGGGGCCTTCACAATGTCCTCCTTGAGGGTTTCTCCAGAAACCTTTGGGTGACCATTGGCTGGGAACAGAAAGGCTGGGGCAGATCAGCCTTTGTCAGCCTGATAGCCTCCAAGTAACCATGCTAGATGCGAATGGTGGGGATTGTCATACTGGAGGGCACCAGTTAGGGGAAGACTGGCTAAGTACCTGTGGCAAATGATGAATTACTTGCCAATTGGGCAGTGTTGTCAGATGCACCCCCTGGAATCTGAAGAACTGGAATCAGATGGCCAGGAGTTTATGGCTCCAAATCACAGTGGCCTCTCTGAGGCTAAGGAGCTGGGGGCTGAGGCAGTTGGGGGAGCCACTCCAGAGAGATCATGGTGGATGCTAAGACTACACCTCCTTCCTTTGAAGATAGAAGAGATAAGGAGAGGCTGCATGAGTTCCATCTGTTACACAGGAAATGCTAACTCATTAAGCACTGGTGTCCAGAGACAGCTGCCTATAAATCTCCCAGCAGCTCCCCGGTGTCTTTGTTGCTTGCAGCTGTTCTATCTTGGTCACTGGCAGTGCTCTCCATGTTCATGTGCTCTTGAACTTGGACTTGCTGTGATTGATGACTCTGGTCTTACTTGCTGTTGGGCTCACTTATCTGGATTACTGATTTGGTGTAATGACTTATGCACTGGCTGATGACCATGCTCTTTTTCCTCCCTTCAACTTGCTGGATAACCGGTTGTGACTGACTTGGACTGGATTGATTAGCCTACAGTTCTTTGCCTTATAACCACCTGACTCTTGGGTCACCTGCTGACTGTATCATAGGACAAGGGAATCTACTCAGGGGTGGGTTCAGCACCTTAGATAGCACCTTAAAATCAGACTAAAGCCTGGATTAGACTCACCGTCCCCACTGACACGGCAGCCAGCAGCCACCAGTGCTAGGTCCATGTACATCCAGCAAGGCTCTCCTTCCGTTCTTAAAGCTGTTTCTTTTTCCCAGTTTTAAAACATTACGCAGCAGCAGCAGCAGCAGCACCAGCACCACCACCACCTCTCTCCAATGATGACTTGGTTGTATGTCCTGTTTGAAACAGTAGAAGATGAATGCAACATGCTGTCTGGGCCAAAGATCTTGTCTTGTGCCAGCTTGGGCTATTCTCATCTGATAGTCTCCTTTTCAGCTATTCCACTTGGTGGGAGGAGCCCAGTGCCAGATTTAGCTGCTGGCAAGCAACTACACTTGCCCCCTGCCCTCCCCCCTCCCCACCCAAACTGCTGGGCTGCCTGCCAAAGCAGCTTTTCTTCTGCTGTGTCCAATCAATCCTAGCCAAAGGTATAGCTTTTGTTCACTGTTAGAAACAGCAAGGGTGGGTTTTTTTTTTCCTTTTTGAAAAAGATTCTTGTAGTTTTTACCAAACCTCCTTTTTCATGTACAAAATGTTTCCATGGAAAGATGTCCTCCTGGGCTGAAAATTCTCTCATAAATCCCTACCTCTTTTCTTCTGCCTTTCAATCCATGTGACAAGCTTGATATCATTATTATTGGCAACCAGAGGCCAGCAGGCCAAGTTTGGGAGATCAAAGGCAAATCTCCCCACGGCTGAGATCTAGCCAAGACTGGAGTACATAGATTTACTGTAAAACCCACTGAGATTCTCTTGGGATTTTAGTTTATGAAAGAAAATGTTTTCAGCCTGCTGCCAGCTTGGGCTTTCTCTTTTTGTGAACACAAAAATATACATTGCACCCTAGCAAATTTTATCTACCATTAATCATTCCTGCTGCTGCTGCAGGAGTGAAAATCATTTGCAAAGAAATTATTTTTAGTGTTCAGCTCCCAGTGAATCTTTAAAAAAAACACAGACTGCTTTATTTGAAGATCATTCACTTACAAAGGAAGAATACATTACAGAAAGCATTTCAAACATAACTGCCAATTTTCCTTTATGCACTCCTTTTTTTTCCCCAGCCACCAGAGATCTAATTCATTGAATTCACTGAACCTGTGAATGTATTACACAATGCATTAAAAACCAGAGGGAGAGAGGTGGCATTGAGTTTAGGACTTCTACACATCAACTTTTAGAGTTAACATATATTAGAAATTGAAACTGTTTTCCCAAGGAGTCATCTTTGAATTCTGTTAGGAAGGCAACGTGTTATTTTTCTCTCCCATTTCCAAATGAATACATGTAACAGAAATCTGAGTGAATCAACATCTTGCAACAGGATCCATTGATTATGCTGGATGATTGAGGGATTTGGGGAACTGCAGTTGATCACATCTGAAGCACACTGGATAAAGGAGGGCTGACCTGAAATCAATGGCCATGGTTCCTTTATGAAGGAATCTATACAAAGTAGTTTATTGCAGGATATCTATACAAAGTAGTTTATTGCAGGATATAAAACATCTCATAATGTGTGTGTATATCTGTTTTAAAAAACAAACCATAGCTTTCAAAGCCGTTGGCTCAACAAAAGGCTTCAAGTAACATAAAGTCTCAGAGTTAATCCTCAACTTTCTTGGAGATTATCAAATGTACTCTGTAGATATGTCTTTGATTTCACAAAGGTGGGATGTTTTTCAGTCAAGGCATACCTTTCTTTTCTGCAGGGAAGCAAAGGTATTGTGGGAAGGTGAGAGAATAGCCAGTAGACTTTGGTATAATATTCAGTTGCTGCTACTGCCTCATATAGAATCAAAAGTGTCATAAAGCCATCTTGACAACTTTTGCGCTGTGGTGATCACTGTTGGATTAGAACCTGGTTTCAGATCCCCACTTGGCCATGATGGTCTCTGGGCAGCCTTAAGGCTGTTTCTCTCTCCCCTCTTCCCTTCTTATTTTTTAGCTTAGCCTGCCTTGTGGGGTTGTTGTGAGGACAGAAACATCAGGACAGCATGGAAAAATAATGATGTTGGATGCATTGAGCTTATTGGAAGGAGGACAAGATATTAGCATCAGAAGTGCATTGTTCTAATAAGTTGTTTACCTTCATGTTCCACTTAAATATATATCATCACCTTGGGAGGGAAATGTTTTTGATTGGAGCAACAGTTAAAAGTTTTCTTAACAAAAGTTTTATTTTGTTACTGCAGGTTTGCTGCACTTGTGCGTTTTACAAATTATATTGAGTACAGGGTTTTATCATTATATTGCATGCTATTCTGCTTTCCTAGTAGAAAAGCAGAAGTTTCATAAGCTATTGCTGTTGTAATATGGCTCCCTTAACAATTCAGCATCACACAAGCTCTTTGTGAGACTTTCTTTGAAGAATGCTTTGAATCTTTCCTTTGAAGAATGTTCCTTTGGACCAGTTCTTCAGCTGGTCCAAAGAACTGCAAGCAGATTGTTAACTGGGTCTGACTCACCTTATTGTAACAGCTCCACTGGCTGCCTGTCTGTTTCTGGGCAAATTTCAAGGTGCTGGTGTTGACCTATTAAGCCCCATCTAGCTCAGGTCCAAGTTATAACTGTCAGGCTGCAAATGGGCAGATGCCACTGGGTATTCTCCCAGCTTACTGTGGCTAAAGCCATAAAGTGTAATTGGTACAGTTTTAATTGGTTAAGCACCAATTTTAGTCAAAGATGCAAAACTTTAATTGACAATGAAATGACATTTTTGTTCTGGGGATTTTAAAAGGCGATTTTTGTTTCCAGTATGTTAGTTGTAATATATATATAATGAGAAAAAATTACAAACCACTTACTTCTGAAGAAGTAGTAAATTTAAATTTAAGAAGCATAACATCTAAGAAGCACATTTCAACATAGTACCTGTGCTGAGATTTGTGTAGTACTGTATGACCAATTGTTTCAATTTAATCAGTTAATTGGTTAAAAGAGACAGCAACTATCGCAGCTAATGCCTTCATTTGTTTGATAACCTTAATTTGGTTTTGTTCAGATGCCAATTTATAACCCAGCTTATAACATCATCATCGTCATCATCAACCATCAAAATTGCCTTTTTTCTCAAAGACTATTAAGGCACAAAACTCCCCATTTTTCACCTTTCCTCTCAAATATCTTTCAGTTCATCTACATCTTTAAAACAATTAAGCAGGAAAATTATATGTAATAAATAAAATTAATTTTTGTTGAAGTTGGAAATAAAGTGGGGAAATGCAGGTATGCTTGTCAGCTGTCATAAAGATGTAAAGGAAAGATGTAAAGGAAATTCTCTGGCATACAAGAAGAGATAAATGAGGGGAGTAGTGTTTGCTTGAATTTTTGTCATCTGCCCTTTCACCTAAGGCTAGATCCAAGTCCTCTTATGTTTCTTGTTTCCATGGCTTTCCCCTCCTTTTAGTACTGTCTTTAAGAGAAGTTGAACCCACACTGAGCCTTCCTTCAAGCAGTAGCTATGTGTGGCCTTCCAGGCTGGTACAGCTCTTATCATCCACTCCCTTTTGCTATACTGCCTAAAGCTGCTTGGAGCTGTAATCTTCTGAAGTACAACTGTTGCATGGATAATCATGAAAACATTATCTATCAGATGTGATAGGTGGTTATTTACCAGGATGCTTTGAAATGGATGGCTGCTCTCTGCAAGGTTACCCAAATCTTTGTTACCTGGGCTCTATGTCCTGTAGGGAGTTAAATCTAGCCGTTTTGTGAAGACTTCCTTGCCCCTTCTTGAAGTAAAGTCTCTGTAAAACAGGGACTGGGACTGTTTACTATGCTACTTAAAGACTGATGGGCATTGTAGTCCACAAACATCCACAGGCCCCCTGTTCCTTACGCCAGCTGTAAGAGCTGATGCATTTATTAAAGTTGCCATATAGATGTTATTAAAAATGGCCCCCATGCAATGCATGATTCATCTCCCAGCTGTTATAAGACGTCATGCTCTACATTCTGTTGTGGTTCTCCACAGTGGTCCTGGGAGCTATAGGAATGTAAGAGAGCAGGAATATGGTATTCACAACATGATAGCACAGATCTAGGTGATAAGTACTTGTAGCCCAATATGTGGGATGACATACCACAGACTGGCTGTTTTTACTTCCATTGCCACAGCAGTCATGGCACAGCAGTGTGGATTTAAGGACTGATTATTAAGGCTTGATCCCCATCATTATCATCACCATCATTGCTACCACTGTCACTTTTTGACGTATAACTGAATGCTGAACTAACAAGGGATGGAGATAATATTCAAAGATATTCAAAACACAGTTGATGAGGAGGCAGCAATCTTCATACTACGAGACTTACTCTGTGCAAAAAAATACACATGGGCATTTTGCACAGAATAGCGCATTGTCTGCTCAGAAAACAAGTTTCATAGACAGAAAACAGTATTTTATGTAGAGGAATAACACCCCATTGTGAGGGAAAGAGTAGGAACATCTGCCCTACCATGGTTCCATTTATTGGTATTGCTCAGGTCACATGCAAGATTCTTTCTCTTCCTAGTCAAATGGTTTAAATTTTCATAATGAGTCCAGTAGTATTTCCACAGTTGGCTGTTCAGTCTGAGGACTAGCATGGCAGCCTGTTTCTAAACAATTTAGTTGTCATTCCCGTTTGAGGGACTGTGAGAATCATGTAAGAAGGAAGAATGGGACTGAAGGATTGTGACGAACCTGCAAGCATTCAGGTTCAATGTATGTGTGGTGCGATTACACTGACTGTCAGGCATTCCCTGTGTTTCCCCTCTGTCTTTTAGTCTGACCCTGAAAACACGGGCTACATCAGCACTGAGAAGTTTCGAAACCTCCTCCAAAGACATGGCTCTGAGCTGGATCCACATAAACTGGAAGTGCTTTTGGCTTTGGCAGACAACAATTCTGATGGGAAGATCTGCTACCAAGACTTTGTCAACTTGGTAAGTGATTCTTTTTAGAGGACAGGTATTGTTCCAGGTTTCTTTGGTTCCCTGGTCCAAAAAAAAATCAGAAGAGCCTCAGGTCTGATTTGCTAATGCTCTGCTGCCTCTTCTTGTGTTGGGTACCTCTCCCATCAAAGGTCACCTATAGAGAGATATGTTGTAGGCTGCTTTAATTTGGAAGGTTTTCCTTCTCCAGAGCTAAATAGTTCTCTCACCCTACCCTTTAAATGGGCCATTTCAGTATTTGAGGCATGGTTTTGAACTAACATGTGTTTATGGCAGTCATGTTAACTGGAGAACATGTGGATGCATTCAGTTAATTGTTTGGTTTGTAGTGCAAAACATCCTCCAAATGGTTTTGTTTTCAGAATGTCATTCCCATTAATGCCAGGTAAAGATTTTGTCTTTTTTAAATTCTAAGCCTTCAGAAACATTGGAGGCTATGGGATTCTCCATGGCTTGGAACAAGATTATTTTTAGAGACCATAGCAACTGGAATTCTCCTGCCAGTATAGCTAATAGCTATATTGGCTGAGGGATTCTGGAAGTTGAAGTCTAAAAATGTAACGTTTCTAAGTTTTATAATTCTCACTATTTGTGTGTGCATGCTTGCTTGCCAAGTAGGGATGTGAATCCTCACCTGTTTTTATTTTCATGTGCAAGGACAAGAAACTGCCAAATTTTTCTCTCTGAAAGTCAAGGTACTTTCTGTCAGTTTCAGTGATATCCTTTGCAATTGTGAGAATTATTTTTCTGCAAATTGCTCACATCGTGCAAATTATAAAACAGAAATGTGATAGCAGCTGCCTTGTTGCATGGGTTTTTAAAATAGAAGCATCAGATGGGTTGTTTGCATCATTTTTGACCAATCACCTTGTTCTTTTGTGCTTGCTGGGTGTGTGTGCCCACTTGTTTGTGCTTTACTTCATACAAAAAACAACTAGTTTTGTGGAGAACTGTTATGCAGAAACTGTGACAAACTATAGTTGCTATCTTGTTCTCACACTGAAGGAGAGAAATGCCACCAGGATTAGCAAAATTCTTGAGAGAGCTTTTAATTAAGAATGTGTAATTTAGTGATATCTCTTCAAATTCTTGCTGTGCTATAAATACTGGAGGAGAGAAATGCCATCAGGGTTAACAAAGGTCTTAACAGAGTTTTTCACTGAAAATTTGTAACATAGTGACATCTCTTCACATTCTTAGCACCAAGAGGCATGCTTGTGTACTCGGTTAGAGAGCTATTTGGTGGCATATACTGTTGCAGACCTCTTCTTATATTAAAGTATATTCACTATGTTCATATTTCTGTCTTGCTGTAGGAATCACAGAATATCATAGGTGGGGCTCCCAACCATATCCCAAAATATGTAATTTTAAACACAAACAGGGACCTTGACGCAAAATTTACTTATGATCTGTTAAGCCTTAAAATCCCAACACTACTGGTTTCTGTTATTGTTGCATGTAATGTATTCCTAGAAGGAGAAGGAGAGAGAGAAAATGTGAAGAAAGAGGAAAGTTATACATGAGAAAAATAAGTAAAGATGGGTGTCATGCTGTAGATTGAAATGAAAGCTCAGTCTAGGGGGTATGAAGAACTTGACAGTTTAGAGCTGCAAGGCAGCCTAGCTCCTCCAGAATAATCAAATATGCGTCTGCTGAGGTTGTGCTTTTTTTTTTTAATTAAAAACATTACATGTTGATAAAATCATATCATAAAATTACATTAATAGTATCATTATTTCATATTGTATACAAAATATATATTTTTATATTTTTTGTAATGCAAAGTTCCTCTCATTTATAACACCAATATTGTTAATTAAGGCTTTTTATCCTTTACATTACATGAGGTTGTGCTTTTAAGCAAGGGACAGAGAAGACAAGAGTAAAAAAAATTGCTGCGAATATTGCCAGATAGGGTTATTATTCTATGGTGCATACTTTTAAATCAATTGCAAATTTATACATTCAGTTTAGGAACTGGCCTAACTCCTAAAATAAAATTTCATAAGACATGGGAGCTTTAAATTTCAAACTTCTTACCACTTGCTTTTTAAAATTAGGATGCTACCCCCATCTTCCATCATCTCCACACAGAGCTGAATTCCTTGTGCAAAGAAAACTGTTGTCTTACTTTCCTTTCTCAACTACTGGCCTTTGCTTTTGCTTCACTTCTTGCAAATAAGATTGCACTTGATGTGCTATATGCTCTGCAGTTGTCACAGAAAGGAATTGTCGTTTTGATGGTTTGGTTCTCTTCATTCCCACATCCCTCTAACATACAAGCAAACTGCAGTATCCCAAAAAACATCTGTCCATTTTCTGCAACTTTATCTTGTTTTTTCATACTCTTGTTTTTGGCAAAAGATGTGTTAATGGACTGAGCCTAGTGTCAAGTTGTTGGTAATCTTTAGTGACTATGAACAGTTACGTGGCTTAATCGATGGCCTTAAATCTGCTTGTATTTGGTGGGGAATTGTGGGGGTTGGAGTCCAAAGAAATAACTTTTTCAGTCTCTGATTAAGGTTAGTCAAGTCCATATAGGTGTTAAAAGACTGTTATGACAACTCTTGTCAAACCTAACAGGGCCTGTGGGAGTTCCGTGAAGTTACCTGCAGTGCTTGTTTTGAATACAGGCTTGGGTTGCAGTCAGTTTTCATTGGTGAAGTGAGTTCATGCTTTTCCACAAATTGTTGTGTATACATTTGATTTGATATTTTTCCATGAACAAATCAGTGAGATGTTTTCATTGCCAAAGTTTTGTTTTTTTTAACACTAATGAAAAGGTCCCTAAGACCATGTTGCAGGCCATGCCAAGCTGTTGACCTCCAAGTGCAGTATACCAAATGAGTTGTATGTCTATGCTAAAGGAGAGGTGATTGGAGTTGTAGTCCAACACATCTGTTGGACAGCAAGTTGGGAAAGACTGCTGTGAAGGACCAAAACCGTCTTCCATTTGGACTAGGTATCCGGAACATGTGTTCCTTCCAGTGTCATTGCACTGCTGCTCCTAGCAGCTTTCACTGCTGATTGTGCTGCATAGAGCTGCTGGAAGTTGCAGTCAACATCTGGAGGGTCACAAGAGGCCCATTCCTAATTTTGACATTTCGTTTGGCTTCACAGTATTGTAAAATAAGGTTAGATTCTTTTTTGTCAATCTTAACATTAGCTTTTGCCATTAGAAAAGGTTAATAGTTCACAGGTCAAAAGTTTAGCTCGGAAGCACAGGTCAGGAGGTTTAGTGAGAAAACTAGAATTGAGAAAAGGCTTTTTTTTCTTAAAAAAAGCCAATTAAGAAAGTAAAATATTATTAAAATCAACAAATGCACAAAAAAGAGTTGGAGCCTGGAATTTAGATTGCAAGAGTGAGAAACTATCCTCCTACTACATTAAAAAATATTTAAAATTTTAAAAAGAAAAAATATTAAAAGCCAGAACCAGAAAAACAAAAGATTAGAGAAAGATTCAAGAAGTGCAGCATCCTGGAGGCAGGTGGATAGATGGGAAACAGCTGCTGAAGCTAAAGAACTGATTAAGAAGACTGGATCAAGGATAGTAAGATATTGCTTGGATAAAGGTGCTGGATAAAGTAAGGACAATGGCTAGTTCAGTTAATTGGATGCATTTATTCCTGGCTGTTTGTTGTCCTGCAGTCAAATGAACCTGACTTTCATGTAGGTTAGAACAGCCTGCATTGCGTGACATGTAGTTTAAGCAATGTTATGGAGCTCTTGTCAAAGCTGGACATGTTATCTCCATGCAGTGTGAGTGCCCTGTAAGCTGGCCTTCTCAGTGCATATTCTATACAGGAAGTGTAGCAGTTGACCTGGGTAATTTGAGTCTTGCCACCATTTCAACATACCCCATGACATTCTCCTTTCTGTCCTGTTGCAGACAAATGGATATAGGAAGATGATCCTGAGTTGATAATAATTAATGGAGAAGAACCATAATCCAAGGCTGTATTGTTGGAGAATGCAGTTTTATTTTTCCCTCCAGAGAGGCTCCTGACCTTAACTATTCCTATACAGCTTTCTTTCTGTTGTCCAGTGTTTTATCTAGAGTCTTGCCTCTTCTGTATATGTCCAACTGCCACTCTGTTTCTCTCCTTTCTTACAGGTTGCCACTCTGCACTCTCAGCTGTTCTGGGTCTAGCCTTTCCCACTTTATCTGCTTTTCTGTGGTTTCAGTTACTTTCACCGTAGTTTTTGATGGCCCTTTTTTGACAAACCAGCTTCTTACAGAATCTCTTCATTAACAGGAAGCTGAATAATAACAAGGTGCTGGTTAAGGAAGTCTGCCAGGATAGTAGTATGGATTATAACTTTGGTCCCCCTGATGTTTTGTACTTTCAGAAACCCCAGCCAGCTTGACCAGTAGTAAGGAATTCTTGGTGCTGAAGTCTAAAACATCTGGAGGATCAAAGTTTGGGAACCATTGTATAAATGTATTAGTCTGCTACCTAATGATTGGAGACTATACTGCAAGCTACCATCAGACTGAAATTAATTAAAATTAGGTAATGCCCTTTAAAAACAATATAACCCCAAATATAGACCTCTAAGTTCACCCTGCTATCTAGTATTATGAGATGGTATCATAGTCTGTCATTTACTGAGTAAGAATGATGCTGCAACCTACTAGCAGATTTAATTTTTTACTAAAATTATTAATGCCTTTTAAAAAACCCAAATAACCCCAAGATGCACACCCCTAGGCTCCTTTTAGTATCTGTGCCAAACTTCAGATATCTAAGTATCATGACCTCAGATCACTGGCAGATAAAGAAACAGACATACACATTATCTTCTGTTATTATAGATTATTCACATGTGTGTCTGTGTATCCATTTAGATTTTAAAACTTTTTCCTATTGACGTTTTTCTTCAGTAAACTTCAAACATTATTATTGGAAGTGTGTGTGTGGGGAGGAAATGATGTCCAGGACTTCCGTTTGGTGGGCAGACAATATCCATAGGAAGGAAAAAGTGAAAAAAAAAGTGAATATACTGCTTCCTTGAGTTCTGTGGTGCCACTTATAAATGAATATTGTGCAAACACAACTATGAAAGTTTAACCATGTGCAAATTGCACAAACTGTTTAAAATCCGTGAAATCCAGCAACAATTACCACATATTTTATGTTGAATACAGCAAATGTGCAGGCTTCCAAAGTTCAGTGCACCTCACAAAGCACCAATGCAAGATCCCTTTGCGGAAATCTTGATGCTCAGCAATTATTGTAGGGAATCCAAAACCAATATATATATATATAAATACAAAATAGATGCAAAGAAATAATACTGTACAATAATATAAAGAATTTGCCTTTCCATTCATTAACAAATCAAGATTCTGTTACCTAATTCAAAGAGGTACGGGCCTATTTCTCATTCCCCGCAAACACAGTGGCTTTCCTCTCCAGCACACACCCACTCTCCCTTTCTCTCTCTGGTCTGAACTAGCAGTACAGCCTGTTCTTTAGAGTTTCCCCACCCACTGGGTGAAACTAATAATTCACACAGATTACATAGGAACATTGACTGTTGCTTGTTTTTCCTTCTACTTGTGAGATGCGATATTACCAATCAATACAGCTGCTCTGTTAGAAAAATGTCATATTATAGTTGTTTATTTTGTTTTTTAAAAAACATTTATCATGAGTTGCAAACATTCTACCATTTAAACTCTGGTTCTCTACATCTTGAGTTATAGATTTCTGGAGGCCAACACATGTGCACACTGCTGGTGCAAAAAGGAACAAAACAATCACCTATACATAATGTAGAATTTTTATATTACCTCAGTCAGACTCAAAGGGCTGCACTGTTCACACCATTAAACTGCCAAATAACCTTGCATAACTCATGAGCAGGTTTGTATGTTTGTAAGCAGAATGCAGTAGCAGTAAAACTCACTGGTGGATGGTAAGATGAATGAGCACCAACTAAATGGTTTATCAGAGGTAATGAACTGACAAAGTCAGCCTTGCGTCTGTTATATTGGGGGATGAACAGCTTCATCCGTCCCTTGTGCATTCCACTGAGCCTCTTTTTTTGTGATTATTTTCCATGTCTCTCCAACAGGTTCACATACTTATTGTTGTTGTGCACCTTCAAATCATTTCTGACTTATGACAAAACTAAGATGAACCTGTCATGCAATTGTCTTGGGAAGATTTGTTCAGAGGGAGTGTACCATTGCCTTTCTCTGAGGATGAGAGAGTATGGCCCTTTCTGCACCTTACCATCTTCTGGTGCTGGGATTGCGCGAGCAGCCTCCCTGCTGCTTCAGCTCCGCACAGGCTGCCTGCTTGCGTGAGAACCCCAACTCTTCCTTCTGCAGTGCAGTCTGGGAGTTTCCCAGGCTACACTGGGGCAGGAAGCGCAACTGACATGGCTCTGGAGGCTCCACATGCCAGGTAAGTGCACACGGGGCCTGGGAGCAATGTGTGATCGCGCACCATTTTTGGCTTCTAGCCGAAAATGAAAAGGTGCACAATTGGCGCCTGCCATCTTCTGGAGCGTTGCACGATTGTGAGTGTGTTGTGCCGATCTCTCCTCACAATTGCGCAAGGCTCCAGGCCCTCTTTCGCATGGAAAATACCATGCAAAAAGGGCCTGCGACTTGTCTAAGTTTACCCAGTGGATTTCCATGGCTGATCAAAGGATTGAAACCCTGGTCTCCTAGAGTCCTCGTCCAACAGTCAGAACTACTACACTGTCACATGGCTATAGCTCACAACAAAAGCACTTTCATGTAACAAATATGCAACAATCACAACAAGATCACAACATGCACTCAGTTTCTGTGATTTATAAAACCACCCAAATAGGAGACTGTCTGATTTAATCATTTTAATATTGTCAATAATTTAATCCCATTTTAATGTTCACTTTTTGTATGTTTTTAGCAGTATTGTGTTTTTAGATTGTAAGCTGCCATGAGTCTCAAATGTTCTGTTTTTGGAGGAAGGGGAATTGTTTCCTTATACTACCTTGGTTAGTTTTTTTTTTAAGTTTCTGTAAAAATAGATTAAGTCATAAGAGTGTCCCTTGGCAAGAAACTTGAACATTCTAGCAGGATATGTACAAGAGATATGATAAATAAAAGAATAGTTTATAAGTTGTTCTTTGCTTCATTGACAACATGGTCACAGCACATACAGTAGGGCAGGAGTTGATGATTGATTTGGAGTACAGAATAAGCAAAGGCAGATGGGCCTGGACGTAAAGCATTGACACCCTTATGGATCCCACAGGCTTAACACAAACTGATTTTACACTTCTGTATGTGGGAAAAAAAGAATCATCAGAAGGTACTGAATACTGGAACAGTCCAGCAATTTATTATGTCAGCATTTATCTTGCAAAACATTGTACCTGGAAAGGCCACACTACAGAATTATGGCACTGTTATTCCACTTTAACTGCCCTAATTCTGTTCTATGGAATCCAAAGAGTCGCAGTTTAGGGAAGAGGCTTATAATTTTCATCCAGAGAACTCCATTAGTGCCTCTGACCAAATTACAAATCCCCCAGGATCCCATAGGATGCAGCCATGGCATTTAGAACCATGGTGCTGTAATTGTGTACTGTGAATGGGCCCTTAGTAAAAATTCACTGTGATTCACTGTTGCCAATAAGAAAACTACAGCTTGACTCCCATCCTTCTTTCCTCATCCCAGTGTTTTCTATATATGAACAGCTTGAGGAAAAATGTATTGATTTTCATAGATCTTGGTCTCTGTATCTCTCTCAAATCAAATTCCTAAAAAAATCTCCAGAAGTGTAAAGCTACCATTTCAGCTCAGTTTTTCTGTTTCACTTTGGAGTCTCCTGAATTTCTCTGAATTAACCTGACTCAGTTCATATGAATCTGAAGCACCCAGCTACTTCACCTGATAGAGAAGATACTGGGCAATCTAAAATAATTTTTTGTATCTCTTTCTGAATAGTTTAGCACTAAACTAGTTGCTGGCATGTTCTCCAAAGCAGCTGCTATTTCCAAAAAATAAATAAATAAAGTTGTATGCTGTTCTATAATTTCATTTTCAATTACTTTGGTCATGTATTTCAGCATTAATATTTCCAGACCAATTAACAGTATTGTTGTGTACTAATCTTATAGTTTGGACTTGACCTGTGGTGTACTTGCTACAATATATGTTGAATCTGATTGCTTGGGAAGGGAGTCACAAGCAATTAGGGGGCCCAGTTATCTTTGGGTGACTGCTGGTATTCTAGTATCTGAGTAGCTCCATCACTGTGGTGACCTGTCCTAGACCCCCAATCTGAGTGGCTTGGAGTTGCCAGTGAAAATGTCCCACCATGACCTGGAGTGATACTGCATATGAAATTAAAAATGGCAGTTGCAAGCCACCTGGGAATGGTTTTAGGACTCCTCTGCAGATAAGCCTCTTGGGCTAGCAGTATAGAAAGGGAGACTTCCATGAACCCTAATATGTTAGTGTGGCTCTAAAATGTTTGCCCCCCCAATCCAACATTTGGTAGTTTGAAATCCAGTGCTGGAAAATTCAAGCAAGCCTATCTCCTGCTCTTTGTCTCAGAATATGCATTGCAGAGATAACAGTGGTTCTTGTTATGTGCCTTCAAGTTGACTCTGACATGTGATGACCCTATCCCAGGGTTTTATTGGTAAGACTTATTCAGAGGAGGTTTCTCTTTGTCTTCCTCTTTGTCTGAGAGAATGTGACTTGCCCAAGGTCACCAAGTGGGTTTCCGTAGCTGAATGAGGATTCAGACCCTGATCTCCTAGAGGCCTAATCCAGTACTCAAACTATTGCTTCATATTAGTTTATGTGAAGCTATCACCTTTCTCATCATAACTCATCTGGGTAGAATTAAGTACAACTGGGATTGGTGGATTCTATGCCAGTGAGGTGATGAATCCACTCTGAGTTTTACTCTGAACTTCAAAAAAGCTAGCCAAAGGGCTGACACCCCCCCGCACCATTAGGTTCAGTAGCTTGGATAAAATATTGATCCAGATCCAATAGATTGATGTAGAAGCCACCAGACACCACAATTTTTTTTTATATTTAGAGTCCTTAAGGTAAGTCAGCCACCTAATGATTTTCTGATTTATTGCTACATTGGAGAAAACAACAATCCCATTTGCACCAAGGAACCAGTTTCAAATAATGATGATATTTATTTGTATCCAACTTTTCTTGCAAAATTGGGACCCAAAGTGACTTACAATTCAAACCTCCAGGTAAAAGAATAAAATGCAATTAAAAAGATAGCAAGCTATAAGATCAGTTCAATTTAAAATAATGCAGCACTCCCAGCCAGTTCTTCAAAAACTTTCTGTTTTAAAGGTCTGTTCAAACAAAAAGGGTTTTGCCTGCCCACAGAAGGATAGTGGGAGGCGGCCATTCTGGCTTCCCTAGGAAAGGTGTTCCAAAGTCTCGGGGCAGCCATCAAGAAGACCCCCTCTTTTGTCCCCAACAACTGTGGGAAATGAAGAGGGGGGCCTCTCCTGATGATCTCAGAGTATGAGTAGGTTCATACAGGGAGATACAGTCTGCCAGGTAGTTTGAGTCTGAGCCATATAATACGTTATAGGTCACAAGTAGTACTTTGAATTGTGCCTGGCAACCAACTGGCAGTCCGTGGACGTATTTTAACAGTGGGGTGGCATGGTCTCTGTAGCCTGTCCAAGTTAACACTCTGGTGCAGCTCTTTGAACTAGCTAAAGTTTCCAAACACTCTTCAAGGCAACCCCATGTTGAGCCCATTAGAGTAGTCCAAATGGGATGTAACTAAGGTGTGTACCACTGTGACCAGGCCTGACATCTCAAGGAATGGGTACAGTTGGCACACAAGTTTTAGATTTGCAAAAGCACTCCTGGCTGATTCAGAAACCTAGGCCTCCAGGTTCAAAGCTGAGTCCAAGAGTAGCCTTGAACTATGAAACTGCATCTTCAGTAGGAATGTAACCACTGATCACAAGCTGAATCCCTCTTCATTGATCTGCCTTTCAACTGACCAGGAGCAGTTGTTTTATCTGGATTAAGTTTCAGTTTGTTCATCCTCACCCAGTCCATTACAGAGGACAGACACTGGATTAGGACCAAGACAGCCTCCTTGGATTGAGGTGGAAAGGAGTAGTATTGCTGGGTGTCATCTGCATATTGATGGCATCACACCTTGAACTCTAGACAATCTCTCCCAATGGTTTCATGTATATGTTAAATGGAGCGGGAGGACAAAACAGAATCATGAGAAACCCTACAGGCAATGGTCATAGGGTAGAACAGGATTCCCCTGGTGCCACTTTCTGGATTTGCCCTCCAGGAAGGAATGAAGCTACTGTAAAACAGTGCCTCCAATTCCCAATCTGGCAAAGCAGTCCAGAAGGATGCCATGATTGATGGTATCAATAACCACTGAGGTCCACCAGAACCAATAAAGATACACTCCCCCTATCTAGTTCCCTGCATAGATCATCCACCAGGGTGACCAAAGCTGGTTCTGTCCCATGAAAACCAGAAACCAGATAGAAGTGGATCTAGAGAAGGGCTTTCCAAACAGTGTGCTGTGACACATTAGTGTGTCACCTGAAGTATGTAGGTGTGTCGCCTACAATCTTGAAAATGTATGTTATTATTTATAAATAATATATTTTTAAAAATATAAGAAAGATTTTCGTGAGATATGTTGTGTCCCCATACATTTTGTTATTACAATTTATGTATATGTTGGTATCTTTTATAAGGTGTTAGTTTAACCTCCCTATAAGGGGTTAGTTTGTTAGGGAGGTTTGTTGTAAAACTTTGGTTTGCTAGTAAAACTGAATTACTGTGTTGCGAAATGATGCATGTCTAAAAAGTGTGTCACCAACATGAAAAGTTTGGAAAGCTCTTATCTAGAGAATCCATTTCATCCAGGAACCCCTGAAATGGTGAGGCCACCGCAGGCTCCAATACTTTGCCCAAAAATGGTATGTTGGATACTAGCTGATAAGTATCTGTTTTGGAAGGTTCTTCTTCGTGGTCTCTGTGCCTTCATACACTAGGAGCTTTAGCGCCTGCGCGGTAGCATTCGGAAACTTCTAGAGCTTGTTTGCTTGGCGGGAACCCCTCCCCCACGCCGGTACTGCGCATGCTCCTCCCGCCGAGCAACGGTCTCTCCTCAGTTCTTTCTCGTCCGCCGTCGCGTACGGAAGGTTCTTTGGTTTGTTCCTCTCACTTTTGTGCTTGGTTTGTTTTCACGGTTTTACGGACTTTTGGACTGTCTCTGACCTCTCTTTCGGACTCCCCCTTCGGCTTTTGGTCTTTTCGGATTTTCGCAGTTTGGTGTTCTTCGTCTTATGTCCGCGCTCTTCAAGAAGTGCGTGTCCTGCGGGCGCAAAGTTGCCCTCAACGACGGCCACAAGGAGTGTCTCTTCTGTTTGGGTGAGTCCCACAACATTCGGACTTGCCCAATTTGCCGGGATTTTACTCCCCAAACTCTCCGCAACCGGTCCGCGAGACTTAAGTCTTATTGTTGGGAACAGTCTCTGCGGGCGATAGACGAGACCTCCACTTCCAAGATGGCCGACAAGAAGACGACCACGCCATCGACGGTATCGGCGGCTGCCGTTCCGTCCACCTCGTCGGTATCGGGCTCGGTACCGGCGAGAACGCCGATCTCGGCGTTACCGAGGATCCCGAAGCTGTCGGCGGCTGCCAAGTCAGCGAAAGGATCCTCGACGGCGAGGAAGGCTGAGGCTCCCCTGACGGAGACGCCTGCTAAAAAGCGCCCTGCTCCGGACGGAGGCAAGGGCAAGGAGAAGGAGAAGAAGAAGAAAAAGAAGGAGAAGAAGCGCTCCCCGGCTGGGGACGTTCAACCTCCTACTCCTCCTCCTACTCAGCAGCCTTCCAAAGGGCGAGGCGAGTCCGTCGATCTCTCGGAGGATGAGATCGAGGACGTTCCCCAACAGCGCCCGGACTCGCCTGTGGCAAACCCTCCAACCCTGGTGGAGGAGCGCCACCGCCCTCCCAGCCGTCGCAGGTCGGCCGACCTGCAGCAGAGAGAGCCCTCTGCTTCTCCGGAGCGGCGTTCGACCTCCTTCCGGTCCCGGTCCCGCTCTTCCGAGCGTCCGGTGGCCTCGCCGCCTCCTAGGGAGACAAGAGAGGAACAACCTCGCTCGTCTGCCTCCAGATACACCTCGGCATCCTACGTGGCCAGGTACGCGAGGGAATCTGAATGGAGAGAGCGCCCGGCCTCTTATCGGTCACATTCGCCATCGTACCGGGATCGGTACCATCGTGGCCCGAGTCGCTGGGAGACCTTCCAGAGGTCCCGGTCACCTCGTCGACAGCGCGAATCGCGCTCGCCTAGAGGGGATGAGGCTCGGTACCGTCGACACCGAAGCCGATCTCCGTCGGACCACCGCTCCTTCAGCCGCTCTCCCTCTCCCCGATATCATAGGGCGAGGGAGCCTTCACCTCGGTATCGGGCGATATCGCCACCTCCTAGGGTCACGGCAACGGCGACGCGCCCTACGGAGTCGGTGGTGACTGAGCGGGCTACGACGACGTCAGCCTGCCAGACTACCCCTGTCACCACTAAGAAGGTGAAGTCTGTGGTCAGCCAGCCCAAGCGGGACGCTGCTACTACTACCGCCCCGGCTGCAGAGAAGCCTAGGAAGGCGACACCTGTGGCGACTGCGAAGGAGCCAGAAAGCGAGCGGCGAGAGGACTCACCGACCTCAGAGTCGTACGACTCGAGTGCGGAATCAGAGGTGTCTGAGGCGGCCTCCCAGGAGTCTCCTCCGCTGGGATTCGGGACCCGATCCCAGATTCTGCTCCAGAGGACGTCCACCAGTTCTCTGCGATGCTGCTCCGCATGGCTACTACCCTCGGCCTGAAGATCGCCGATGCGGAGCCGGAGGACGACGATCCAGTCTTCTCCGTCTTTGAAGGGAAGCAACCTGCCACGGCCCCGCTGCCTCTCCTGCCCCGGGTATCCAGACTGGTGAAGGCCGCCTGGGATAGGCCGGCCTCGGCTCAGCCGATACCGCAGCGGCTGGAACACCTCTACAGGGTGCAGAAGGATAACGCCGGTTATCTCTTTAATCACCCTGCACCGAACTCTGTGGTGGTCGAGTCGGCACAGACGAAAGGCTCCGGCAGGCAACACACCACCCCGCCGGACAAAGAGGGCAGGAAGTTGGACGCCTATGCAAGAAGGTTCTATTCCGCCGCCTCCTTGCAGATCAGGCTGTCCAACACCCAGGCTTGCCTCGCGGCATACCTGAAAAAGGTGCTCGATCGCCTGCAACCGGCGATGGAGGCGGTACCAGAGGACATCCGCCAAGCCTCCTCCGTGATCTTCAACGAGGCCATCTCCATCGTTCGGCAGCAGATGGCCTCCTCCAGGCACGCAGTGGAGATTGCCTCCCGGGTCATGGCGGGATCCATCGGCCTGCGCCGCCATGCTTGACTGCGGCCGGCCAACATCCAGGAGGACACCAGAAGGAGGATTGAAGATCTCCCCTTCGACGGTGAGGGCCTATTCAATTCGTCCACCGACGAAGCTTTGGACAATCTCGTGAAGGCGAGGCTGACCGCCAAGAAGATCGGGCTACAGCCGGCCACGCAAGCCCGCAGGGCCTCCACCTTCCGCCCATCCTGGCGACGATCTTCCACCTCGTCGTTCCAGCGTTCGGCCCAGTCTGGACAGTCGAGACCATCCTCCGGCTCATCGGCCAGACGCACGATAAGACGACGCCCGGCTTCGTCCAAGAAGTCCTCCTCCGAGACAAAGTCTCGGTTTTGACGTGCCTGGCAGGACCTACCAATACCCACTCTTCAGCCTACCATCAGCGCTCGGAGACCGACCGACTCTGGCTCGACATCTCGCGGAGTGGCAATGTGTCACTACGGACTCTTGGGTGCTTTCCATCGTCCGTCTTGGCTACGCCATCGAGTTTCTCGATATTCCTCCTCGAGGCGCTTACTATTCCACGCCGTCGAGTCCGGCCCTCCTGGAAGAGATCCAGTCCCTCCTCCAGAAAGGGGCGATCGAGCAGCTCCCGCAAGAAGCCAAGACCACCGGCTTCTTCTCCAGGTACTTCACGGTACCGAAAGCCGACGGTACCCTCCGGCCGATCCTCGACCTCAGAGGGGTGAACTACTACATCCGCCCCAAAAGGTTCAAGATGGTCACGATACCGTCGATCCTGCCCTTCCTACATCGAGGGGACTGGTTCGCCTCCATCGATCTCCGAGACGCATACTTCCATATCGCCATTCGCCCGCAGCACAGACGGTACCTCCGCTTCGCGGTCGACGACACCTGTTACCAGTACAAGGTGCTGCCGTTTGGACTCTCGACTGCCCCAAGGGTCTTCACCAAGTGCATGGCCCCGGTGGTATCCTTCCTGCGGACGAAGGGTGCTTCCGTCTTCCCTTACCTCGACGATTGGCTGTTGGTGGCGTCCTGCAAACAGAGACTTTACCACGACGTCCACATGACGTTGTCACTCCTGACCCGCCTTGGTCTACGGGGTGAATCCGAAGAAGTCCCACCTCGAGCCGGCGAGGATCTTGGACTTCATCGGGGCGACGCTCGACTCGACCTCCGCCAGGGCGTACCTACCAGAGTCTCGAGCCCAAACCCTATCCGGGCCGCCGCTCACGCTCGTACGGCCCGACGTTATCTGCGAGAAGCGTCCAGCAGCTCTTGGGCTACATGGCTGCGACGACCGCTGTGACATATCTCGCCAGGCTGAGAGCGAGACCTCTTCAACACTGGTTCGTCCGCATTCGACCCCTGCGAGACGAACAGACACTCCGACTGCAGCTGCCGGAAGACGTCCGCTCTTCCCTCCGATGGTGGCAGTCGCGACGCAATCTCATGTCAGGGATGCCTTTCCAACAGCCGACACCGAAGGTGACGGTAACGACCGACGCCTCCCTGTATGGATGGGGTGCCCACTGCGGCGAACTCAGAGTCCGCGACAGATGGACCGACGACGAGACCGCTCTCCATATCAACGCGCTGGAGCTGCTCGCCGTCTTGAAAGCGCTACGGGCTTTCCGCCACGTCATAGCGGGGCGGACGGTCCTGGTTCTGACGGACAATACCACCGCCGTCTGTTACATCAACAGACAAGGAGGGACTCACTCCACAACCCTGCTCAACATTGCACTCGACTTGTGGGAATGGTGCATTCGCCTGCATACGCATCCCGTGGCAGTTCACCTGGCCGGGCAGGAGAACACCACGGCAGACGCCCTCAGCAGGGACACCTCATCCCATCACGAATGGTCTCTCTCCGGAGAGGCGTTCAGACTGATTCGGGACCGCTGGGGCGAACCATCGATCGACCTCTTCGCGACCAGGGAAAACGCGAAGTGTCGCCGATTCTGTTCCAGAGCGGGCCACGATCGTGCCTCCATCGGGGACGCTTTCCAGTTTCCGTGGACCGGGGAACTCCTCTACGCGTTTCCGCCGTTCCCGCTGCTCGGCCGGACGATATCGAAGATCCTCGCCGACCGAGCCGACGCGATCCTGGTAGCCCCGTACTGGCCGAGGCAACATTGGTTCGCACCCCTGCTACAAGCCGCACGAGACGACCTGCTCCGGTTGCCACCGACACCGGACCTGCTCTCCCACTCCGGCGGCCGAGTCCTCCATCCGGACCTGCCACGCCTGGCCCTCCATGCCTGGAGGATATCGCACTAGACGATCCCGTGCTCGGTACCGTCCTCGTCGCGGCCAGGAAGGAATCCACCCGTCGCAACTATCAATATAAATGGCGGCGCTTCCTGACCTTCGCTAACGAGAGGAGTAGCCGGTATCGCCCGCGGGGCTCTCTACCGTCCTGCATTTCCTCCTGCACCTCCGGCAACAGGGGCTGGCGTTTCCATCCCTGAAGGTGTATCTCTCCGCGATCGTGGCATACCAACCGCCACGATCGGCTGCCTCGGCCTTCTTCAGGAACGATACCGTTAAGCGGTTCCTGAAAGGACTTCATCATCTCTACCCGCCGGTATCGCCGCCACTACCGCCGTGGTCCCTCTCGCTGGTGCTCTCGCAGCTGACAAAGCCGCCCTTCGAGCCGATGGCGACCTCGGATGATAGGCTCCTGACCATGAAAACTGCCTTCTTGGTAGCGGTGACCTCAGCGAGGCGAGCGGGTGAGATCACAGCTCTTCGATCCGATGAGCCCTTCACGGTCTTCCACAGAGACAAGGTGGTCCTGAGACCTGACATCTCGTTCCTGCCTAAGGTGGTGTCCAGTTTCCATCTCAACCAGGACATCATCCTGCCTGCCTTCTTCCCGAACCCGACGACACCGTTGGAGCGGTCCCTCCACTCCCTGGACGTGCGTCGGGCCGTGGCCTTCTACATGGACAGGACTGCTTCCTTCCGACAGACGCCGCATCTCTTTGTTTGCTATGGGCGACGTCGGAAGGGCCTTAAAGTGTCCACCCAGCGCTTCTCCAAGTGGGTGGTACGGACTATTCAACTGGCGTATGAGCTCGCGAGGAAGCCTCCGCCAGTCCTGCTTCGAGCCCACTCCACCAGAGCGGTGGCTACTTCTGCGGCCCTCCTGCGAGGAGTTGACCTGCATGAACTCTGCCGTGTGGCAACCTGGTCCCAACCATCGACCTTTGTGCGCCACTACAGGCTCGACTGCCGGTCGCGCAGAGATGCCCGGTTTGGACGTGAGGTGTTGGCTTCCGTGCTGTAGGACCTGACCCGCCGTCCGACCGGTAAGCTACACAGTCTCCTAGTGTATGAAGGCACAGAGACCACGAAGAAGAAGAACAGGTTGCTTACCTGTAACTGTGGTTCTTCGAGTGGTCATCTGTGCCATCATACACACCCGCCCTTCCTCCCCTCTTTCTCAGGTCCCTGTAGGTTCTACGGCGGACGACAGAACTGAGGAGAGACCGTTGCTCGGCGGGAGGAGCATGCGCAGTACCGGCGTGGGGGAGGGGTTCCCGCCAAGCGAACAAGCTCTAGAAGTTTCCGAACGCTACCGCGCAGGCGCTAAAGCTCCTAGTGTATGATGGCACAGATGACCACTCGAAGAACCACAGTTACAGGTAAGCAACCTGTTCATTCATGGATGATTTAAAAAAAAAAAAAAAAAGGCCTCACAACTGCCTCTTTTAGGCAACTGGAAGTTGGAACTCTGTCTTTCCCCACTCAGCCAGTCCTCATCTGATCCACTTGATACGCCAGGGACAGCAAGCATCTAGTACACGTATGGTGGCTCCCACATCTCCAAACAATCTGTCCTCAGACTGTACAAATTGAAAAGTGTCAATTACATTGGACAAGTAGGAACCAAGTTGCATCTGCTGGAACTACGCATCCAAGTTGGAGTGGGTCTGAGTTATTTTATTTGTGAAGTATCATACAAATTCTTCACAGTGGGCTGTTGAGTTGTCTGCATTTTCTACTTGAAGACCACTGTGTGTCATAGATTTCTGGCCACTTGAAATGGCTTCGCTCAATGAGTCCTTGCAGATGTTGTGGTGGCAGCAAAAAAATTATTTATTTGCTTCCCACCCTGCAATGGAATAGGCCTTCAAGTAGGCTTTAACCTGTGTATGGTCAGACTCTCTCTGAGTCTTCCACCAACATTGCTCTGGTCTCTGTCCCACTCACTTTATTGCCACTAGCTCCCTAGAAAGCCAAGGGGCTGTTTTGGCTTTATTTGGTAAGCAGAGTTGCTCAGGGGTGGTTCTGTCTAGCATCCTGGCCATTTCTCTGTTGCAGAGGTCAGCTAGAGCTTTGACTGAATGGCCTGCTGAGGTAACAAGAATATCCCCAAGAGCTGTCAGGAATCCCTCAGGATCCATCAGCCTCCTGGTGTGGACCATCCCACCCCTGCAGAAGTTCCAATTCCAATGAGCTCAAACCTGACCAGATAATGATCTATCCACAACAGTGGAATTGCAGGAAGTTCCTCTGCACCAGTGGTTCCCAAACTTTGGTCCTCCAGCTATTTTAGCCAGAATTTCTGACTATGACCAAGCTGGTTAAGGCTTCTAGCTGAAGTCCAAAATGTCTGGAGGACCAAAATATGGGACCACTGTTCTACAGCAAGATCGTCATCACCCCATCCAACCCAGAAAACAAGGTTCAGAGTGTGCCGAACAGCATGGATAGGTCCAGATACTACATGAAACAGACCCATGGTTATCATGGAGGCCATGAAGTCCTGAGCAGTTCCTAAGAGGGCAGTCTCAGCATGGACATTGAAGTACCCCAGCACTGCTAGATAAGCAGACTCCAACTCCAACACTGAGACTACCCCAGCTACCTCAGGAGGGAGACTGCTGAGCAGTAGGTTAGGTGGTACACCAACAAAATCCCTATTCTGTCCTGGTTGCCCACTTTTAGGTATATAAACTCAAAACCTGCAGACTATAGAATAAGACACCTGATCAGGTGGACAGAATCACAATAGACCACTGCAACTTCATCTCCTGATCCCCTAGGTCTCATCTGATGCTGCATAGAAAAACCTGGCAGGCAGGTTAACCACTGCCACTCCCAGCTTCATCCATCCCGATATCTGTGATATAGATATCTATATACACAGGATTTGATATATAGAATCAAGTCCTGGGTGGCTGTTGTTTTATCATACACTGACCTAGCATTAAACAGCAGTGTTTTCAACCCATGGGGACTGTCACACAGGGTACCTGGGATATTTTATCTGGGAGACAGTTTGGAGACACCCCGTTATGCACTCCTGTTCCATGATATTGCAATTGTCTCCTCCCTCTGTATCTCCCTCTCCCCTGTATAACTCCAGTGGCTGTTCCCTGAATCTGTTTATCAGTGGTCTCTTCTGGAAATCACATTCTTTGTGTACTAGGCAGGCAAAGCACTTGCTGTTAAAAAAAACCAGTATACAGAGAGGCAGGTGGTAAAAGGAGGTGACAAACTCCTGCCTCTATCAGGCACACCGTCATGTACACTCAAAGTGGCATCCCCAAAGGGTTCTACCTTCCCCCATTTTGATGTCATCCCCTTTGATGGGAACCCCACTGGTGGTGGATCCGTGCCCTCAAGAGTCCTGCTTTTATATCCCAGACAGGCAAGGCAGCTGTTCTGACCTGGCTGCCCACTTTTAGGTATATAGACTCAAAACCTACGGTGGGCAGTACCTGCTGAGTCAGGGCCTTAGTCCTGGCAAGAGCAGAGTCCCACTGGTGAAGTGGAAGTCGAAGGCAGCAGCAACAAACAGCAACTTCTTCCTCCCTACAGCCTCCAGATGGTCTCTTTGGTCCTCTCTTCCTCTCCTCTACATCTCTCATGTTGCTGATTGCACACTCCAGTAAATATATGAGACTTCATGCAATTTGCCTCAGCCTAAGAATCCAAAGATGTTCTCTGCCTTTGACTCTGCTCTTCAGTGAACTCTGCATATGCCCTGAAACTGTATTTAATTTGAGTAGGTATCATGTAATTAGCTAAGATAGATTGCCTTCATTGAAAATATACAAAATCATTTATGTTGCTTTTTTGTTGTTGTTCTTCTTCCATTTTGCCCCTCTACTCTGAGTAAACCCTTTATATATTTGGGCATTTGGTTATATTGATTTAAAAGCAAGTTATCTCACTAAAATCTGCCCTATGTGCATGGGTGCATGGTTGCTAAGCAAATCTTTGTGTTCTTAAGATTTTCACATAATATTTTGTTAATGTTTTTTTTTTTTTGGTCTTGACTATGGGCAGGAAATGATGCCATACACTGTCCTTTTTTATTTTATTCTATCTGGAGCTGGACTTAAGGGACAGTTCTTTAGTAACAGGGCACAGAATTTAATGAAGCAGCTGGTGAAGATTAGTCAATGGTGCAAGCCCATCAGAAATTATTTTTGAGAGAAACTTTTAAAAAATTAATTCACCAGTAGGAAATGGGATCTTCCTGAGAATTGTAGCAGATCTGCTATAGGAAACTTTGCCAATTCCCTTCTTAAGAGAAAAATCTGAAAGCATCACTTGTAAGCCCATCCATTACATTTGTAAGCAATTTATTATTTATTATTTTATTTATTATTTTTCCCCATCATAGCAGTAAATGGTTTGTTTGTTTTTTGAATTCCTGACTCAAATTTCTTCATTTTTTATTTTAAGTGGTTCCCCTGAAGAAGGACTTGAGCAGTTGTGTAGGGACGGCGGGTGGGGGGTGTGTGTCAATGAGGATGGTTCATCCCGGTGGCAATTTTTTTGGGGTGCCCCAGCTTGTAGCCTCACCGCCATGTGTCGCGACCATGTCCCCACACACCATGGCTATGCCCCCATGCTGTAGCCCCACCCTCTCCTGCCCTCCCCCCCACTCCAAGCTCTGCCAGTGGGCTTGAGAATATCTACAGCTCAAAATGTGTCAGACATTTTAGATAATAAAAAGGTCCTCTTCTTGGCATCTTGAGATATGCCTCCTTTTTCTCTGGTAGATTTCACTGTAGTGTTTGCTCTTTCTATTCCCCTCTCAAGGCTGGCACACAGGGAAGAAGACCTGCAAATCAGTGCTTGGAAAAGTAACTTTTGACTGTAAGTCCCAGAGTCTCCTAGACAGCATGGCCAGTAGATTGAGGATTCTGAGAGCTGTCGTCTGAAGTGAATTTTCCAAACTCTGATTTGTAGTACCATAAACCTGTCTAAAAGTAAATAGATGGGAAAGTTGCTGACATCCCCCTGCTTGCTGACCCTGGCATACAAATCTAGACATTTCACAAACAGTTTTTGACCCAAATGATCCCTCCAGTAAAGGAGAATGTTTCATTGCACATTTATTGAGGAAATGCAGCAAGGAAACATTGTTCTTCTTCGTGGTCTCTGTGCCTTCATACACTAGGAGCTTTAGCGCCTGCGCGGTAGCGTTCGGAAACTTCTAGAGCTTGTTCGCTTGGCGGGAACCCCTCCCCCACGCCGGTACTGCGCATGCTCCTCCCGCCGAGCAACGGTCTCTCCTCAGTTCTTTCTCGTCCGCCGCCGCGTACGGAAGGTTCTTTAGTTTGTTCCTCTCACGTCGTGCTTGGCTTGCTGTTTTTTCACGGTTTTACGGACTTTCGGACTGTCTTTGACCTCTCTTTCGGACTCCCCCTTCGGTTTTCGTCTTTTTGGATTTCGGAGTTTGGCGTTTCTTCGTCTTTTTCCGCGTCTTTAAGAAGTGCGTGTCCTGCGGCCGCAAGGTTGCCCCAACGACGGCCATAAGGAGTGTCTCTTCTGTTTGGGCGAGTCCCACAACATCCGGACTTGCCCAATTTGCGGGGTTTTTCCCCCCAAACCCCGAACCGCTCTGCGAGACTCAAATCTTATTGTTGGGAACAGTCTCTGCGGGCGATAGACGAGACCTCCACTTCCAAGATGGCCGACAAGAAGACGACCACGCCATCGACGGTATCGGCGGCTCCTTTCCGTCCACCTCGTCGGTATCGGGCTCGGACCGGCAAAAACGCCGACCGGCGCTACCGAGGATCCCGAAGCTGTCGGCGGCTGCCAAGTCAGCGAAAGGATCCTCGACGGCGAGGAAGGCTAGGCTCCCCTTGGAGACGCCTAAAAAAAGCGCCCTGCCCGGACGGAGGCAAGGGCAAGGAGAAGGAGAAGAAGAAGAAGAAGAAGGAAAAGAAGCGCTCCCCGGCGGGGGACGCTAACCTCCTCCTCCTCCTCCTCTGCGCCTTCCAAAGGGCGAGGCGAGCCGTCGCCCTTTCTCGGAGGATGAGATCGAGGACGTTCCCCAACAGCGCCCGGACTCGCCTGGGGCAGACCCTCCAACCCTGGTGGAGGACGCCACCCCCCTTTTGCCGCGCAGGTCGGCCGACCTGCAGCAGAGAGAGCCCTCTGCTTCTCCGGAGCGGCGTTCGACCTCCTTCAGGTCCCGGTCCCGCTCTTCCGAGCGTCCGGTGGCCTCGCCGCCTCCGAGGGAGACAAGAGAGGAACAACCTCGCTCGCTGCCTCCAGATACACCTCGGCGTCCACGTGGCCAGGACGCGGGGGAATTAAATGGAGGGGCGCCCGGCCTCCTATCGGTCGCATTCGCCATCGTACCGGGATCGGTACCATCGTGGCCCGAGTCGCTGGGAGACCTTTCGGAGGTCCCGGTCACCTCGTCGACAGCGCGAATCGCGCTCGCCTAGAGGGGACGAGGCTCGGTACCGTCGCGCCAAGCCGATCTCCGTCGGACCGCCGCTCCTTCAGCCGCTCTCCCTCCCCTCGATATCATAGGGCGAGGGAGCCTTCACCACGGTATCGGGCGATATCGCCACCTCCTAGGGTCACGGCAACGGCGACGCGCCCTACGGAGTCGGTGGTGACTGAGCGGGCTACGACGACGTCAGCCAGCCAGACTACCCCGGTCACCACCAAGAGGGTGAAGTCAGTAGTCAGCCATCCCAAGCGGGACGCTGCTGCTACCCCCGCCCCGGCTGCGGAGAAGCCTGGGAAAGGCAACACCTGCGGCGACTACGAAGGAGCCGGAAAGCGAGCGGCGAGAGGACTCACCGAGCTCGGAGTCGTACGACTCGAGTGCGGAGTCAGGGTGTCTGAGGCGGCCTCCCAGGAGCTCCTCCGTTGGGATTGGGGGACCCGATCCCAGATTCTGCTCCAGAGGACGTCCACCAGTTCTTGCGATGCTGCTCCGCATGGCCACTACCCTCGGCCTTAAGATCGCCGATGCGGAGCCGGAGGACGACGATCCAGTCTTCTCCGTTTTCGAGGAGAAGCGACCTTCCACGGCCCCGCTGCCTCTCCTGCCCCGGGTATCCAGACTGGTGAAGGCCGCCTGGGATAGACCGGCCTCGGCTCAGCCGATCCCGAGCTTGAACACCTCTACAGGGTGCAGAAGGATAACGCCGGTTATCTATTTAATCACCCTGCACCGAACTCTGTGGTCGTCGAGTCCGCACGCGAAGGGCTCCGGCAGGCAACACACCACCCCGCCGGACAAAGAGGGCAGGAAGTTGGACCCCACGCAAGGAGGTTCTTTCAGCTGCCTCCTTGCAACAGGTGTAACCCCAGGCTTGCCTCGCGGCATACCTGAAGAAAGTGCTCGATCGCCTGCAACCGGCGATGGAGGCGGTACCGGAGGACATCCGCCAAGCCTCCTCCGTGAGACAACGAGGCCATCTCCATCGCTCGCCACCAGATGGCCTCCTCCAGGACGCAGGGGAAATTGCCTCCCGGGTCATGGGGGGATCCGTCGGCCTCCGCCGCCATGCTTGGCTCCGACCGGCCGACATCCAGGAGGACACCAAAAGGAGGATTGAAGATCCCCCCTTCGACGGTGAGGGCCTATTCAATTGCCAAGACGAAGCTTTGGACAATCTTGTCAAGGCGAGACTGACCGCAAAACAATCGGGCTGCAGCCGGCCACGCAGGCCCGCAGGGCCTCCACCTTCCGCCCATCCTGGCGACGATCCTCCGCCTCGTCGTTCCACGTTCGGCCCAGTCGGGAAGTCGAGACCGTCCTCCGGCTCATCGGCCAGACGCCGATTAGGCGGCGCCCGGCTTCGTCGAAGAAGTCCTCCCCCGAGACAAAGTCTCGGTTTTGACGTGCCGGGCAGGACCCCCCAATACCCACTCTTCAGCCTACCATCCGCTCGGAGACCGACCGACTCTCGCTCGACACCTAGCGGAGTGGCAGTATGTCACTACGGACTCTTGGGTGCTTTCCATCGTCCGTCTTGGCTCGCCATCGATTTTCTCGATATTCCCCTCGCGGCGTTTACTACTCCACGCCGTCGAGTCCGGCCCTCCTGGAAGAGATCCAATCCCTCCTCCAGAAAGGGGCGATCGAGCGGCTCCCGCAAGGGGCCCAAAGACCACCGGCTTCTTCTCCAGGTACTTCACGGTACCGAAAGCCGACGGTACCCTCCGGCCGATCCTAGACCTCAGAGGGGTGAACTACTACATCCGCCCCAAAAGGTTCAGATGGTCACGATACCGTCGATCCTCCCTTTCTTACATCGAGGGGACTGGTTCGCCTCCATCGATCTCCGAACGATATTCCAACGCCATTCCCCCCCCAGCACAGACGGTACCTCCGCTTCGCAGTCGACGACACCTGTTACCAGTACAAGGTGCTGCCGTTCGGACTTCGACTGCCCCAAGGGTCTTCACCAAGTGCATGGCCCCGGTGGATCCTACCTGCGGACGAAGGGCGCTTCCGTCTTCCCCTACCTCGACGATTGGCTGTTGGTGGCGTCCCGCAAACAGAGACTTTACCACGACGTCCACATGACGTTGTCACTCCTGACCCGCCTTGGTCTACGAGGAATCCGAAGAAGTCCCACCTCGAGCCGGCGAGGATCTTGGACTTCATCGGGGCGACGCTCGACTCGACCTCCGCCAGGGCGTACCTACCAGAGTCTCGAGCACAAACCTTGATCCGGACGCCCCACGCTCGTCGGCCCCGACGTTATCTGCGAGAAGCGTCCAGCAGCTCTTGGGCTACATGGCTGCGACGACCGCTGTGACAATCCGCCAGGCTGAGAGCAAGACCTCCAACACTGGTTCGTCCGCAATTTGACCCCCTGCGAGACGAACAGACACTCCGACTGCAGCTGCCGGGAGACGTCCGTATCCCTCCGATGGTGGCAGTCGCGACGCAATCTCATGTCAGGGGTGCCTTTCCAACAGCCGACACCGAAGGTGACGGTAAAACCGACGCCTCCCTGTATGGATGGGGGGCCCATGCGGCGATCTCAGAGTCCGCGCAAAGGACCGACGACAAAACCGCTCTCCATATCAACGCGCTGGAGCTGCTCGCCGTCTGGAAAGCCCTACGGGCGTTCCGCCATGCCGTGGCGGGGCGCACGGTCCGATTCTGACGGAAACACCACCGCCGTTGCTCATCAACAGACAAGGTGGGGCTCATTCCACGACCCTGCTCGACATCGCGCTCGACCTGTGGGAATGGTGCATTCGCCCCACACGCACCCCTGGCGGTTCACCTGGCCGGGCAGGAGAACACCACGGCAGACGCCCTCAGCGGGACACCTCATCCCATCACGAATGGGCTCTCTCCGGGGAGGCGTTCAGACTGATTCGGGACCGCTGGGGGGAAACCCTCGATCGACCTCTTCGCGACCAGGGAAAAAGCGAAGTGTCGCCCTTTTGTTCCAAGGGGCCACGATCGTGCCTCCATGGGGACGCTTTTCCCGTTTCCGTGGACCGGGGAACTCCTTACGCGTTCCCGCCGCCCCCTGCTCGGCCGGACGATATCGAAGATCCTCGCCGACCGAGCCGACGCGACCGGGGAGCCCCCATGGCCGAGGCAAAAGGTTCGCCCCCTGCTACAAGCCGCACGAGCACCTGCTTTGGTTTCCACCGACACCGGACCTGCTCTCCACTCCGGCGGCCGAGTCCTCCATCCGGACCTGCCACGCCTGGCCCTCCATGCCTGGAGGATATCGCACTAGACGATCCCGTGCTCGGTACCGTCCTCGTCGCGGCCAGGAAGGAATCCACCCGTCGCAACTATCAATACAAGTGGCGACGCTTCCTGACCTTCGCTAACGAGAGGAGTGAGCCGGTATCGCCCGCGGGGCTCTCAACCGTCCTGCACTTCCTCCTGCACCTCCGGCAACAGGGCCTGGCGTTTCCATCCCTGAAGGTGTATCTCTCCGCGATCGGGCAACCAACCGCCACGATCTGCTCCTCGACCTTCTTAGGAACGATACCGTTAAGCGGTTCCTGAAGGGACTTATCATCTCTACCCGCCGGTATCGCCGCCGCTACCGCCGTGGTCCCTCTCGCTGGTGCTCTCGCAGCTGACGAAGCCGCCCTTCGAGCCAATGGCGACCTCGGATGACAGGCTCCTGACAATGAAAACTGCCTTCCTGGTGGCGGTGACCTCGCGAGGCGAGCGGGTGAGATCACACTCTTCGTTCCGATGAGCCCTTCACGGTCTTCCACAGGGACAAGGTGGTCCTGAGACCTGACATCTCGTTCCTGCCAAAGGTGGTGTCCAGTTTCCATCTCAACCAGGACACTCCTGCCGCCCCTTTTTCCCGAACCCCACGAACTTGGAGCGGTCCCTCCACTCACTGGACGTGCGTCGGGCATTGGCTTTCTACAAGGACAGGACTGCTTCCTTCCGACAGACGCCGCATCTCTTTGTTTGCTATGGGCGACGTGGAAGGGCCAAAAATGTCCACCCAGCGTTCTCCAAGTGGGTGGTGAGGACTATTGAACTGGCGTATGAGCTCGCGAGGAAGCCTCCGCCAGTCCTGCTTCGAGCCCACTCCACCAGAGCGGTGGCTACTTCTGCGGCCCTCCTGCGAGGAGTTGACCTGCATGAACTCTGCCGTGTGGCGACCTGGTCCCAACCATCGACCTTCGTGCGCCACTACAGGCTCGACTGCCGGTCGCGCAGAGATGCCCGGTTTGGACGTGAGGTGTTGGCTTCCGTGCTGTAGGACCTGACCCGCCGTCCGACCGGTAAGCTCACAGTCTCCTAGTGTATGAAGGCACAGAGACCACGAAGAAAAAGAAAGGGCTTACCGAATGTGGTTTTTGAGTGGTCATCTGTGCCATCATACACACCCCCCTTTCCCCCCTCCTCAGGTCCCTGAGGTTCTACGGCGGACGACAGAACTGAGGAGAGACCGTTGTCGGCGGGAGGAGCATGCGCAGTACCGGCGTGGGGGAGGGGTTCCCGCCAAGCGAACAAGCTCTAGAAGTTTCCCCAAAGCTACCGCGCAGGCGCTAAAGCTCCTAGTGATGATGGCACAGATGACCACTCGAAGAACCACAGTTACAGGTAAGCAACCTGTTCATTTCCTGTCATACCTGACTCTGTATTACTGTTTAGTTTTCCTCTTCTGATCAATTAATCAAACTTGAAACTATGTCAAAAATGGACCCGTTTTATGTGAAGCTTTTATTTAAAAAAAAAAAAAAGGGGAAATTTGGGAAAACACATTTTCCCACAGGTGTTCATTCATATATTTGAAGTCTGTGATAAACTTGGCCTCCTATTGATCACCTTGTAGTTTTTTTTATATATTTTTACAGTCATTGCAAATCAGGAAATAGCAGACCAAATTCTGGAAATTTTCTCATATGTATAAATCTACAGGTTCCCTTAGACTTACTTTACAGTTTTAATTGTGCCCGGGTTGTACCTAATTGACCTCTTCTCTGTGCATCCTCCATATTTGGTAGTTTTCAGTTGTGAATGTGTCATCATCATAGATTGGGGGGGGAAACATGTGGCTTTCCAGGTGTTGGACTGGAACCCTGAGCAGCCTATTTAGCAGAGTTGAAGGTAAGGAATGTTTGGACTTGCAGCCCAAGAACATCTGGAGGTCTGCACAACTCCCATCCTTGTAACAGATCAAATTTAGAAAGTATGGCAGAAGAGGAACACTAAATCCCATCCATCTAATTCCAGGAAGCCAAAGATGCATAAGACTCAAGCCCAGTCAAGTTACTTTGGTGCTTGAGGCAGCACATTCCTCCAGTGTCTCTCCTTGTCCTTATTGGTAAAAAAGAGAAATGATAATAAATTAAGCAACTCACAATTCTCTGCTTTTTCATGACACCCAAAAGGAACTGCTTGAGGTGATTGCCTCACTCTACCTAATGGTAATGGAGGCCTTCTTTGCCCGTTTTATAGAATGCCATCTCCATAACTACACATTTTTAGATTTTGTTGTTGCTCCTGCTTACCAAGTACGATTAGACTATTTTCTTTCCCAGATTACGATGATAAAACTTGGAGAGTGAGAGAGAAAGTATATCACTTTGCTGCACGTGTTCTGTGTGGGTGGTGGTTTGTGAATATGCCTCTGAAGCTGCCTATCAGTATTCGTGGAAGAATAACAAACACCAGCTGTCAACTGTTAAAAACATCATTGATCAGAATTTTTCATAGCTTCTCAGAACTTGTTCACATTACTGTCACTTTAACTTTTATACAACTAGAGGAACACTGCAAAAAGTGTTAAGAATGGACTTATAAATTGTACTGGAGTAAAATGTGTGGAATCATTGGATTGGTAGCAAACCAACCATTTAACTGAAGAAATGCCTATTTTTGTGGGGACAATGCATGTCTCTAGGGAACTGGTTCACAGCTATGGGAATGGGTGTTATGACATTCAGCCCTGATGCTGCTTCTGGATTCTCAGTTTGTGGCCCAGAATGCCTTTTACCAACAGCAGTTGTTTCCCTAGCTGTACCTGTTACTGAACAGGTGGGGGAAGAACAAGGCTAGTATTATTTTCACCTTAGTAGCTTCCAGATTAAAGTCCCTATCACACTACACGGTTATAGTGCTATTATTCTACTTTAACTGCACTGGCTGCACCCTTTGGAATTCTGGAGTTTGTAGTCTGGTGAGGCATGACAGCTTTCCACCTCTCCCTAAATGGTAACTCCCATGATTCCATGCGATATTGCCATGGCAGTTAAAGTGGACTAATAGCACTATAACAGTGATGAGGCCGCAGTGTCGTTGAATGTCGTTTAGAAATTGTTTGATACATAATGCTGATTGCAAATTTGTTTCTGGGCTCTATTCAAGCTGATGGTTTTTACTTTCAAAGCTTTTCTTGCTTTGAACCCCAAATATTTCAAGAAGATCTTCTCCCATGTGATTCTTCTGAGATCCTGAAGATGCACCAGCAGCCAGGCCCTGCTCCAACCAAGTTGTACCCCAGTGTGATCATCTGCCAGGACAGGACCTTCTCTGCAGTGGTTATTGTATGGCATGCACTCTTTGGAGAAAGTCATTAAGCATGTTCACTGGCTCCTTTGAGGAGATGGGTTAAAGCTACAACAGTACACACATTTACCTTGGGTAGGTCATGCTGAATTCAGTAGGACTTACCTCTGAACAATGAGGTATAAGATTGCCCTGTCAAACATGCAAATGCTACCAAGTAGTAGAAAATGAACTGAGATAGTTCTGCTTTTGTTTTTTTAGTTTAGCTTTTTAGCATGCAGTCCCCTCTCCCTTACTGAGGTTTTTTTCCCCTTTGCAGCCCCTGCTCTTGCTGCTGAAATCAGTAACACTTCCATACCTGGGGAGTGGGCACCAAAAACGAACCAACCAGCCATGGAAAGGCAAGGATTTTGCAGCCCCTTCCCTTCTGGAAGGTCTGCACCTCAGACTGACAAGGTTCTATGGTCCAAGAAGGCACTCGGGCACCCTTCTCCATTACAGAGAGACACCACAGTTGCTACTGAATTTCAACAGCATTTGCTGTTGGAGACAAGAAACTCAACAGCAGCTGCTGGTTTTTAGCAGCTACAACAGTGGCCTCAGGAGAATTCCTGGTGATCCGATATGGCTTCTAATCCTGAGAAGTTTTCCTACCGCTCCTTTATGGCAACGTGTACCTCTCTACCTAGTTCAGCAATGACTATGTACATGTCCAATGATGGATATTCAGGGCTAAGCTGCAGTTGTGTAGATGAGATACTGTTATAATTGGGTCCCTTTGGTTCAGGCAAAAATGGAGGAAACAGAACTTTGCATGCTTGTCTGGCAACCATGTTAGAAGCCCATTTCATGTTCTACATTCCTGAGTCTTTTGGTGGAAGAGGGGGATGATGTCCTTAGGAGGATATTTTTTTTATGCCAGAATGTATTACCATTTCCTTTTGTTTTGCAGGTCTATCAAAGTCTGGGTTTTTGTTTTTGTTTTTTGTCATGTCATACTCTAAAAAGCTTGAAGCCGACACGTTCTTTATCTTCTCTGCTATTTCTCATCGCAGTCTGTAGGGTTCTCTTTGTGCTGCATCAGGGCCACTAGGATGTTTAGACAGAGGTACCAGAGAAAGCCAGTGTGTTGTAGTGATTTGAGCATTGGGGTGCAATCCTGGAGACCAGGATTTAATTCCCCGCTTGGCTGTGGAAACCCACTGGGTAACCTTAGGTGTGTCACAGAAAACTCCATGAAAACGCCTTAGGATTGGTGAAAATAAGAAATAACTTGAAGGCACACAGTAACAACTTAGATTACTTCTGCTATTTCACTCCTTCACTCTGGAATCTTATTTTTTTCAGAAGTGTTGCCATTTGAGCTCCTTTTTTGGATGCAGACATTAAAGAATTTGGGAATTTATCTCCTATGTTGTGAGCAATTAATCATTTAATTAATTTTCTTATACAAATGCTGTTTGCCCTAAGTCTTGGGTGTAGTCAAGCTATAAATTAAAATAAAACAAGCATGTCATCCAGAAGAGGTTGACTTACCTGTTCTATTACTCTGTAGCAAAGCCAACAAATCGTATGGAATTGATTAATAACTCAAAGCATAGTGTGTCTTATGTTCAAAACAGATAGGAGATAAAATCATTGCCACTAACAAAACTTTGGAAAAAATTACTTTTTTGGGCTACAGCTCCCAGAATCTCCCCACTGCTGGGACTATGCTGGCTGAAGGATTCTGGGAGTTACAGCCCCAAAAATAATCCCCCCAGATCTGTTCTGTGGCAATGATTTTTTAAAGACAAACAAACAAACAAAAAACAAATTAATAGTTTGTCAATTGCTAACAGTGCAACTGACTAGCCTACTGAATTATCCCAATTCAGACTGGGAATATTTGCATGGAAACCTTGCTTTTGCAACATGGTGCAGTTAATTAACATATGCCTCATCCAGACAGAGCAAATATATTCCTCTGGTGGTGGGGTTTTGTGCTGCAGTGAGCATGTTTTCCCTCAAGAACCAAACAGGGGTCTGCTGACTGTGAACTTTTTTGCCAAATCTCCTCCCCTTCTCCATTTGTTCTTGTGAAAACTGACTTTTGAAAAGACCTAATTATCTTCTGTTCATAGTTTAAGTAGTGTAGTTCATCAGGTCAGGTGCTTTGGATTAATCTGTGGTGTCTGCTGGCGACATGGGGTGAGATGTTAGTTATGGGTCTGTCTGATCATCTCGGTCCACTTTGTTTCTGGTTGTGGAGTTCCCCTCACCACTCCAGTGGCTCTTAATTTAAAACACTCACACGCACACACTTTCTTCACTAGACCATCAAGCTGAAAAAGTGAAGCAGTAAAACAGGAGGAAAGGGGTGCTGAAGATAGTCTAGTTTAAAATACATTAAAAAAAAAGAGCCATGAAGGGAACTGAGTGAGTGGGGCTGAGGAGCACTTTTGTTGTTGTTGTGTACCATCAAGTTGTTCTGACTTATGGCGACAGAGGTGACCTTATCCCAGGGTTTTCTAGGGCTTAGAGTATGTGATGCACCAGAGGTCACACAGTGGGTTTCCATGACTGAGTGGGAAATCAAACCCTCCTCTCCAGGGTCGCAGTCCAATGCTCAAACCACTACAACGTGCTGACTCTACTATGAGCCAAATGCTGAATGCATTGCTTAGCAAGAGAATTTAAGCTTACTGTCTCAGTGCTAACACTTTAGAAAGTTTTTAAAAACATTAAAACTAAAGGCTTTGGATGTGATAATTTCAAATCACAAATACTGCCAGAAACAGAAGAAAAGGTCAGAATGGCCAAGGAAATTAAATGTAGCTCCAGTGAACATTATTGAGCCTAATTGCCCTGGAGGCACCAGATTGTGCCTGCTCTTAGAAGCTGAGCAGGATCAGGCCTGGTTAGTGTTTAGAAGAAGGATCACAGTTTCCAGTTGCTGAAAAGTGTATTTCAGAAGAAGGCAATGGCAAACTTCCTCTTGAAGATTCCTTGGCTAAGAAAACCCTGTGAAGCCCATGGGATCACAATCAGTCAGCAGGGCCATTTCCACACTAGCCTGTTATAGTGCTGTTATTCCACTTTCAACATCCTATGGAATCCTGGGGTTTGCAGTTTAGAGAGGGGCCCCTTTCTAAACTGCAAACCCCAGGATTCCATAGGATGTTGAAAGCGGAATAATAGCACTATAGTAGGCTAGTGTGGAAATGACCCAGATGATTTGAAGGCACATACACGCATAGCTAATACCCTCAACACACATTATCAGCAGACAAATGCATTGAAATAAGCAGCCTGTTAGTTGTTGTTTTTGTTTCAAAGCTAGGAGATGGGAATTGGAAGGGGATGCAACATAAAACACGAGAGAAGGATGCAGCAGGAGTAATTCAGAATGACTGTTCTGGATGAACCCACAGTCAACTGCCTTAAATCAAACACAAAGGGTTTTTTGTGCACTGTAGTGTGTTTGAACTGAAACAAAAGAAGTGTTCCCCACAGGCATCTGCCCAACCTTCAAAGTGGTCACTGGCCCTGCAGCAATTACCCATTTCTTCACTTTTGTGTTTGTTGTAAATTGAGGCAAGCAGCTGTGCTGGTACTTAGGGAAGAAAGCCATGAGATTGCATGTGGCAGTGGGTGAGTATGGACTCCTTCCCAACAAGGACTGGAAGAGAGCTGGGACCGGACATGTCCTCGGGCTTCTACTGTGGCATTAAGCCAGAAGAGGAAGACATACTTGAGGAGAAACATACTTGCCATTTTCTGTGGGGTTTTGGGCAACAGTTCTCTTGTTTGGTTGTACCACCTGTCTTAATCTTACCATTTGCCAGTTTTGCTATGTGAATGGAAGAAGAGATTGGTGCATTTGTTATAAAAGGTAACTTGGAGTCACACCCTGGGGAAATTGCCTGCTAAGCTCATGTGGATATAGCTTTCCAATTAAAAGTTACATATTTATATCTTCTCCTGTGGGCAAAGAGCTTCAGCACTGGCTCTGGCCCTGTGTAATTCTGTGATCAACACTGATCACAGCCTTTATTAGGCTGTGATTCTCTACATAGTGAAATGGGTCATGCACTTTCCGCTAACCTCCCCGAGTCTAAGTTCTGAGAATGAGTAACCAAACCTTTCCTCAAGGAGACCTTTGTGTTTTTTAAATTGGCACAATCTCCTTTTGATTCAACAAAAAGCCTGTGCTGATTTAAGAGTCATGGTCTTGGACAGGATGGTAATTTAATTCACATTCCTATTGGATGGTAGCAGCTATGCACTATGAAGAAGTTGTCAGAGAGATGCCCATTGCTGTGGAGCTTTCTGCCATTAGGTGTGTGTGTCATGCAGTGTTAATCAAGTGTGCCTGATATGGACTTCTTAACTGAGCATCTGTCCAGCGAAGGTAGCCTTTCATCATAAGCTGATGTCATGGGATCTGGATATCAATATTTGGGGGGTGATCCCTGCCACTTCAGGCTAATAATATTATAAAAATACCTTCCATTTGTGTCACATTTTATTATGGATGGGATGAATCCAGAATTTTCCGAATCTGGATCCAAATCCCTGGAAGGTTCTGGAAATCCACAGATCTCATGAAGCTCGAACCTTTCGAATCCTTTTGTAAAAAAGGGTTTAAAAAGCAAGGGAAAGAAAGCACTTACTGAAAGTGTTTTTGAAGCAGAATTTGACAAGTCTCAAGTCCTGCAACAAGGAAGGGGCATTAAAAAACAAAAAACAAAAACAGCCTCTAGTCCGGTCAGTTCTCTACCCTCAAGTCCAGTCTCAAGTCCTGCAAGGGACATTCAAGTCAAGTCTCTAGTTCAGTCTCAATAATTCCCAATTCCTACCCTCCAGGCTCAAATCAAAAGAATAGAGATTATTATTACCTTGCAGAGGGAGGCAGCCACAGGGGGAGGAAGCACAAGCAGGCATAGGCAGCCAAGGGACACAGGTAGCGCGAGGGAGCACAGGCAGCCCAGCAGGCACAGGCAACAGGGAGATCAGGCAACACGAGGGAGAATAGGCAGCCTATAGTGTGCACGTGTGGCTTTATCCTTCAGTTTTCACATGCCCAGTGGCCCACCGGCCAATCAGGTCTTTGGTGGGCCCAGGAGGCCCAATTCCCCCTCCATGTTCCGATTTGAGCACGATCATGCCCAGCTCAGGTGGAGGAAGATGAGGGGAGTACAATCTCGTGCTCCCCTCTCTCCTCTCGGCCCGCTGCAGCATGATTGTGCCCAGGACGGGGGGGGGGAGATGAGGGCAGTGTAATCTCATGCTACCTGCTCTTCTGACAACCTGCTCCAGCACAATCATGCCCAAGGTGGGTGGGGGAAGATGTGAGGAGCGTGATCTTGTGCTCCCCTTTCTCCTCCTGGACTGCCATGGCATGATCGTGCGAGCTCAGGCATGCAGGGATGCAGCCATCACTGGCCATACACGCCCCTGCAGGCCTGATCAACACAGGATTTGAAAGATTCCACTTGCCTATTTTGGCGGCCAGATTCGGATCTGTGAATCTCGAGTCCGTGTCAAGGATTTGAGGATTTGCAGATTCGGTTGGCCCATCCCTACATTTTACTGTCTTTGAAACAATTGGCTTATATTATCTCAGTGAATTTTACAACATCCATGTAATACAATTTTATTTCCATATTGCAGGTAAAAGAACTGAGGGCAGAGAGTTGTGTGCCTAAAAACCTCTTGTGAGTTCATAGTTCAGATAAGATTTTAGCTGGGAGATTTGCTGGTGTGCATATTGTACTTTTTCATAGTACTCAAAGTCCCAACTTGTACTCAACTGAACTAGGGCCATTTCTGCAAAATGTCACTATCTTGCAACAGCAGTGGGTTGTTTTCGGTTCAGGAGTCGTGCTACTGCACAATGTTGTGACTATCCAGCTGCTATCCCATCCCAAAATGTTGCAGAACTGCCTTATATCATCTTCAATCCTGTCAGCTGGCTCAGTGCAGTACTGTAAAAGCGCTTGATAGCGCTTCCTGTTATTGTGGTGCGTGCCCAGCCTGTCTCTCCCTCTGTAACTCCCATTGCATGGTAACTTCAAAATCTATCATCTCTCTGTGTTTATTTTAAACTTTTTCCTTTGAGTTAATTTTTTGAATACATTTTCAAGCATTATAGTGTGAAAAAGCAATAGTGCGTTGGTGTGTTGTGCAGTCACAACATTGCTGTGGTAGTATGGCTTACGAACAAAACAAAACAACCTCCCTCCCAACCAATCAGGGACAGTGGGGCAGAATGAAGGCTGGGAAAGGGAATAGCCAAGGATGCTGTCGTGCAGAAGGTACACCAGTGGGAATAACGCTACTCATCCACTTAAGGCGGAGGGATGCGGAAAACAGTGTTCGTTATCTACTATCATTGCTTAAATGGCAATGCTGGGATTGTAACAGAAGGACGAGCTAATGAAGTATGGTGTGGAAAGTGCCTTGGGCTTAGAGGACTTGCTTGTCTTAGCCTGATAGTAGCTGGGGGACTATAGGAGCCATAGGCTTCCAAAAAGTATCATTTCCAGGCTCTTTACTAGACAGGATAGCATCACTACTAAGCCACTTTGTGACATCAGACCTTTGAGATGTAAGTCTTACTGTAGCTAATTCTCAGATGAAAGAACAAATAATTTATGTGGTATTCCACCCTGACCTCCCACCTTCCAGAAGAATACAAGGCTTTCTGCCCAGTTTTAGAGTACTATTTGTACTTTAGGACATGATTCTGGTAGATTCATTTCCACAAAAATACATGTGCTTTTGCTATGCAGAAAGCATGTTTTGGGAGCAGAAAACATGCTGTCAGGAGGAAAAAAAAAGCAGTATTGTTGCCCAGACAGCAAAGACTGCACCAGCTAAAATACACTGATTGCTGTGCCACAATTTTTTGCATTTTATGCAGAGAACATTTTTTGTGCCTCAAAATATGTTCTCTGCACAGAAAAAGTACACATATTTTTGCACAGTTTATGTAAAACGTATGCAGTTGTCACAAATACATTAATTTCTGTAAAGGGAACAGGTTTTTTTTGTGGGAGGGGCAGAAAATAGATGTTCTGAGTAGAAAGCAATATTTTTGTGCAAGAGTCAATCTATTTGCACGAAATATGTTGTCTCCATTTTCTTGTGCGCTGCTTTGAATCACGTTTTTGGGAAGACAGGTCATGCATAAAGCCATAAACTGCTGTTGCCACCTGCAACTGTATTATGCCCACAAAGACTGGCACCCACGTGGGACCAATGGGTTGCTCTGCCTGCCAGTGTGCTGAACCAGTTCTTTCATCTCTCATTTCCTTGCACGCAATCTCCCCTTGCCACATACGCATACCTACACAGACCGTGAAAATCAGTATAGCAGATTTTTTTTAAAAACAGCTGAACTGGGAACCTATTCTTTCTCTTTTTCCCTCTTGTGCCTCTTTCAGATCCTTCCTCTGTGACCTTTAAGCATGCTACTTTACTGCTTTAAGCCATTCTTTCCTTTTCCCATCTTTCATAGTAAGGCTCCTTATAGTGTGGATTCTGTCTTACAGATTTCCACTGATAAAGGAGAGCCAGTTTCCGTGGGAGACGTCTCAGTGCTTGTCATTAACAAGAAATGTGAATAAACAGTACAAAGTTTTTAGTAATTGTGAGAATTGCTTAAATAAAACATATCTTTGAGTTGATAGCACATAGCATTTTCTGTGTCAACCATAAGTGACTAGGAGGGGTTTTTTTAAAAAAAAAATTAGTAAGGGAAAAGGAAGTAGTGATTAGCATTCTTTTCCATTTTTAAAAGATGTGATTTATTTTCCATAGGTTTACCATCATTCATATCTACTAATATATATAGTGAGAGCAAGCGTGTGGTGTAGTGGTTTGAGCACTGGACTGGACACCATGGTTGAATTCCCCACTCGGCCGAGGAAACCCACTGGGTGAGCTTGGGCAAGTCATGCACTCTGAGCCTCAGAAAACCCCATGATTGGTTTGCCTTAGTGTCTCCATGTCAGAAACAAGTTGAAGGTAAACAACAACAACAACAACAACAATGTGTTGAAATTAAAGAAAACTCTTAATTCAGTCTCATCATAAATTTACTTCTATATGTGAAAAATTTGGAGTGAAAACCTTTTTTTACCCTCCCAGTTCATGTAAATTGCTTTGCACCACCAAGAGTCTGTTGGTAATATAACCTGTGTGTTTCTGACTCTGAATGATCCTGGCTACTGTTCTTTTATTATCAGAGATATTTTGGATTCTTCAACATTTTTCTAGGTATCCCTAGCAAAGCAAATTATGGTAAATGCACAGCTATTTGGATACATATTTAGAATTTTTAAAATTAGATAATTTCACAAGAAAGAAACATGTGCATGCTGGAAACAGAAAGACATCAAAAAATAATGGGGAAGGAACCACCATTGACATAATCATTCATGATCATATTAACTGAAAGTCTACTTAAAAAGCAGAGCTTGGGGAATTACTTTTTGAAAGTAATGTTAATACAACTTGTTACAAAAGGACAGGAACTATCTATTCTGCCACAGAAGGGTTTTCACTCATTTGTCCTTTTTTAAAGTAGTATGAAAGTAACAACCAATCTATTTTGTAAAAAGCAATTTTTTAAACAAAAGCAATCTTTATTTAAAAAAGCAATCTGTTATCTATTTAAATGATAGAAAATGTCCTATATTTTAAAAAACCCTAAAATAATTCAAGAAAGCATTAATTGTTCTTCAAGAAGCAGTGGAAAAAAGGTACTTATTTTTTGTTCCCACCAAAAGTAATGGAATAAAGTACTTTTTAAAAAGTAATAATATTACTAGTCTTCTTTTTTCTTTTCTTTTCTTTTGGAGAAGGAACTGGCATGACCCCTTTAAAGTAACATGTCATAGGTCATTAATTGCAAACTGTTAATTTGTTTCAAAACTGTGTTCACCATACAATAATATATGAATATGCAGAATATAGAATATATTTATGATGGACACATCCAACTGAAACTAGCGAATTCCATGTGAATTTCCTCTCATCATCACTTAACAGCAGACTGATGCTCTGAACAACAAACTGTTCCTAGGAAATTATTCAGGAGAGTTAAATATGGACATATTTTTCAAGAAAACAAACAAACCCAAGGCCTGCTTTCAGTGCTTGGTAGAGGAAAGCATAAGGAGTAGTCAGATAAATGTGGCCTTGTGAATAATTTCTTATATGTATGCATGAAAACTGCACTTTGTGAGTGTAAAGGATCCTCCTGGCGCTGTGCCACATGCAATTTAGTCTTATGGAAGGAGGTGCTATACCAAAAGGGCTTCTTTTCTTTTTCCTCTTGAAAAGTGCTTAAAGATTAACATTTTGTTTGAGAAGCTGTGGGAAGGAAAAAAGAGAAGCCTTACTCCAAAAAACGAATGTGTATTTCCATTAGCGTGAAAATTAGCATTTTCATTGTATGGCATGGTTTTGTTGTTGAGCTTTTTTTCTTTCTCTGCCATAAAAGGAAAGTGATAGGAGGGGGAAATTGCACACACTAGCCAGCCCCCTTTACACAAAAAACAACAGCTGTGGGCAGAGATAAAGCACAAGCCTGTTTAACTAAACTTCTGCTACTGTTGGGCAAGGAGGAAGAGCTGGATCCTAAGTACTAGCCAGGGCATTACAGACTAGGCTCTTTGTTAGGGATCATAACTTGCCTTTGGCTGCCATGGCCCTTCTCAAGTCACCTTTTTAACTCAGCATCTTACAAAGACCACAAAGCTTTAGCAGCAGGGTAGCAGGATTCCCTGGAGAGACAGTTTCTCTGCTTCCAGGTCAAGCATTCTTCCCTGTTCTCTCCCATAGAAAACAAAGGACTGGCTTGTTACATGGGAAAGCCACTTGGATACTGGTGCTCCTCAGTCCAGCTCCTCTTCAGACCTGTCAGCCGTGGGGTGGGATGTGGGGGAGATGAAGCAGCTGGTGCAGCTGAGGCCTCTGTGCTAAGATCCACCTGCTTGTCTGCCTCCTGATCTGACCTAGGTGAGAAGCAGGTGTGAAACAGGAGAGAGCACAATGGTGTTGTTGTCAGGAGGGACGCTCTTGGATTATCATAACCCTCTGAGAGGCCTATTGACACCCTATATCAGTAACATGAGAATGTTCTTAGGTGCAGCTCCAGCTCCCTCCCACATTAATAGGAGGAGATCAGAAGGCTGTGCTTTAACTGGACTGAGAAGGTGCTGTTTTCTTTCATGCTTAAGAATTGTTTCTTGTTTCTCTTTTTAAAATCTTAAACAGGATTTGAACCCTGTGCTGGACCTCTGAGTTTTCCCCTCTCTACTTTTTCCCTTCTTGCCAAAAAACACTGTGTATTTAAAAAACAACAACTGGGGGCATGGATATTGTAGAGAAAGAGATTGAGTACATCTGTTAGTTTATGGATTGGACCATAGACTTAATCAGCACACAAAGCAAAGATACAAAACAGTCTCACAGCGGTTCAGCAGGATGCCACTATTTGAATAGGGGACATCTGCACAGGGCTTCATTGTCCTTGTGTTGGAGGATGCATGGCTGGATAGCAGTACGTGTGAAAGGGATCCAGGAGTCTTGGTAGACCACAAGCTGAACATGAGTCAGCAGTGTGATGCGGCAGCCAAGAAAGCTGACACGATTCTTGGTTGCATCAACAGGAGTATGGTGTCTAGATTGAGAGAGGTAACGGTACCACTCTATTCTGCGTTGGTTAGGCCTCATTTGGAATACTGTGTCCAGTTCTGGGCACCCCAATTCAAGTAGGATATCGACAAGCTGGAGCGTGTCCCGAGCAGGGCGACCAACATGGTGAAGGGTTTGGAAGCCATGATCTATGAGGAACAGCTTAGGGAGCTGCGGATGTTTAGTCTGTAGAAGAGAAGGTTAAGAAGGGACATGATAGCCATGTTTAAATACTTGAAAGGATGTTGTATCGAAGAGGGAACAGGCTTGTTTGCCACTGCTCCAGAGAGTAGAACAAGGAGCAATGGATTCTAGCTGCAGGAAAAGAGATTCCACCTGAACCTCAGGAAGAACTTCCTGTCGATCAGAGCTGTCTGGCAGTGGAATATGCTACCTCAGAGTGTGGTAGAGTCTCCTTCTTTGGAAGTTTTTGAGCAGAGGCTTGATGGCCATCTGTTGGGAGTGCTTTGAGGGTGTTCCTGCATGGCAGGGAGTTGGACTCGATGGCCCCTGTGGTCTCTTCCAACTCTTTGATTCTATGTTGAGGACAACGTCTTAATGGATGCTCTCCCTTGAGGCCACTCCTCACTGTCATTGTGCTCATAGCACAATTACTTGCCCACATCTCACAGGCCCATGCCTGACTGGAAGGTAAAGGTAAAAGCAAGGCATGCCACTGCTGCCCCTTCTCTTCACTGGTTCCACTGCTCAATGCTTGGAAGGGGCTAGTAAACAGGTGGCAACAACAATGGAAAAGAAAAGCCAGGCCAGGACCACAAGGATCCAGAGCTCAACAGTAGACTGTTGGGTAAGAAGGAACACCTGCTGAAATTCCCTCTTCCATTAAAGGTACAATCTGAATTTTCATACAAATGTAGATAAACCAACTGCTTAAGAATTGACTTGTTTTCCAAAATTCATACTTTCCCAATTTTTTACAATACAGGAAAAGTGTGAAAAATGCATACATGATTGAAAAATGCATTGCACAAAGGGGATTTGTTTGCAAAACTACTAGCAGACAGATTGATTGTTACATCTGGAAATGTATGAGAACATGCAAACAGGTCCTAAGGCTTAACATGAAGTGTACATAATCAGACTGGAATGAGGTGAGAAAAAAGGGAAACTGAACCAAACCCAAACTGATAAAACACCCATTTCTACTCCCAGCAGTATCATCTTTCTCCACACCTAATCCACCAGTGCTCCTTAGTTTGTGTATTTTCCCTGTTGCCAGCATCCCGCCTCTTGCCAATAACAGTTCAAATTTCTATAGAGCGTACAGAATATTAGGCTCAAACAAAAACAGGCAGTATGAGCAGCTTGAGGCTACGTTTGCCAATAAATGTTTTGGGGGGGAGAGTTGCACAATTTCATTCTCATTACAGAATTTGAATTTTCTTAGAATCAATCCTGGATTTGGGGATTATCTGGGCACAGAGGAGTGAGAGAGAGAAACAGTGAATTTAAATATTGCTCCTGTGGTAAAATAGTGTACATAAAAGGCAGGATGTTCAGAAACAGAGACCTTGCGGGGGGGGGCGATTTCTTTCCATGGAAAGGAATGGATATTGACACTTTGGAAATGTTGGACAGACTCCTAGAAACAACTCTCAATATGATTTCCCACCAGAATATTCTCTGTTCCAAACCAAATATTTAGCTGGAACATTAAAAGCTGATGCAGTATTTTTTTTGAAACTTAGTATAATGGCTAATGAAAACCAGATCTCTTATTACCCAGTGTCTACTTGCTCCAAGTTGATGCTTTGGCGGGGGTGGGGTCATAGCTCTTCATTAGCTGAGTAAACAAAAAAACCTCATTTTATCCAAATCATAATAATATCACCCTAATGCAGGCACTGACAGGTACCAGTACAACTTTTCTTTTCCTACTGCCTTGCTTAGGAGGTACAATTCAGGGCTTTTCTTTTGGTTGTTAAAACTTCATAAAAATAGAGATGGTTAAACTCTAACATAGTATTTTGACCCTCACAGAGACCTACTCTTGGCAAGTAAAATGTTTGTTTTGATACCCTGTTCTAGACCCCTCTCAAAAACAAGAACAATAGAGAACATGATGTCTATCATCTTACAGCAAGACTGGTATTCCAATCAGGCTTCGAATATTGAAGAAGTGGAAAAAATGTTGGAAAAATTAAATGATAACTGAACTTTCTTCTTGCAGAAGATTCTGAAAGTATCCTGCTTCTGAGACTGAGGATAAATTACATCTGTGCATAGGCAGGTTTACAGTTGAATATTAAGAAAACAAAAATAAGGAGCACAGATGACTTACATAACCTTAAAACAGACAATGAAAACATTGAAATAGTTCAAGATTTTCCCTACCTTGGCTCAATCATTAATCAGAATGGAGACTACAGTCAACGACTAGGACTTGGAAGGGCAACTATGAAGGAACTAGACAATATCTTGAAGTGTAAAGTTCCATCATTGAATACTAACGTTAGGATTCTCCATGCCATTGTATTTCCAGTTTTACGTATGGTTTTGAAAGCTGGACCATGAAGAAAACTGATAGGAAGAAAATCAACTCCTCTGAAGTATGGTGCAGGAAATGAGTTCTACAGATACCCTGGATTGCTAAAAAGGCAAATGAATGGGTCCTAGAGCAAATTAAGCCTGAATTCTCCCAAGATGACTAAACTGAGGCTGTTGTACTTTGGCCAAATCATAAGAAGACATGACTCACTAGAAAAGACAATAATGGTTGGTAAAGTAGAAGTCAGTAGGAAGAGAGGAAGATTGAATTACAGATGGATAGACCCAATTAAGGAAAACGCATCCCTGAATCTGCAAGACCTGAGCAGGGCAGTTGGCAATGGCATGACGGAAGTTTCTCTTCCACAGGGTCACCATAAGTTAAAGTCAACTTGACAGCAGTTAAGAACAACAACATCATCATGAGGGAGAATCCAGTGTGAGAGAGCCAGGTTGGTGATCAGCTGGGATTTGGAAGATCCAGGCTGAAGTTCCTAATGAGCCATGAAGCTCACTGGGTGACACTGGCCAATCTCCCCCTCCTTCTTTGTCTCTCTCACACAGACTCACACACACAAGGTAGACAGATGTTGGTATCTGTTCTGGACCCACTTCTGGTTAGGACCTGGCTAGGCCAAATGGTTAAAGGAGTTTGGAAGCCTGTGCCCCCCATGTGAAATATAGATGGGTTGGAGGACAGAGCTGGTTTATCAAGAATGCAGTGGGAGCCAAGAGAAGGGGGGTACTCTCTCTCTCTCTCTTTTGCATTTTCTTACAACTCATTGCTAGGCATAATGCCACTTACCAGAAAAACTGTGATGTATGAGACTTTTATGTATGAGACAACTTTAAGTTGTATGAGAAGCTGTGGTATATTAAACAAGCCTGCAAGGACAAGCTGTCTGAGGTTGCATTTTCCTGTGTGACGAGAGAACACGCCAGCAGAGTAGGCAGAATCGGTTGGCTCTTCTCTCCATTGGCTACAGTGAAGAGTCTACTATGTGGACATGCACACATTGAAACACTAGTGTGACCTGGGGACAACTGAAAAATTGCTTTACACTTTTTTGCAAGTTTTTTGTTTTGGGCTTTTTGGGAGGTGGTCTTGGCTTTAGAGCAGAGTGTTTCATTTTACATTACTCGAAGCAATGTCTTCAAGAAAACTCATCAACCTTTTCCTTCTGCATATTTTTTTTTATGCCCTGTTTTGATTACTGTTGTTCTGTGGACAAAGCTTTTGGTTATCTACTTTCACCAGAAAAAAAAAGGAGCTGTAAAAGCATCCTATTTGCCTCCCATGCTCTTCTAAGATGTCCACAATAACTGTCAGCTTCACCTGCTGTTGGTAATGCAACGAAAGAACCTATCATATCATTTTGGCTTGTGAAAAGACATGCCATTTCATACCTGCTGAGCATCCTCAGGACTTACTGGGTAGTTTTATTTACTCATGTTTGTATGTATTTATTTATTGCAGTTTTGTACATCGTGTTTGACAGTAAGCCCAACTTTTTTTTATGGAACTTACTTCCAGGTGAGTGTGTGTAAGATTGTGTTTGCAGTGTGATTGTAAAAGGTTTTGTTTTTCATCTTGCCATTTCTTCCAGGTGTCCTTGCTCAAATAATGGTGTGCCCTCCCTCCCTCTCTCTGTCCCTTTTAATATCTGCCCAGTTTTTTCTGTAACCCCTTTTTCTTGTCTGGAGTTGTACTCAGGCTGCTCTCCACACTTTGATCAAGTATTGTATTGGTCACGCTAGCTGCAAGTCCCTTTTCCCTCAGTGAGATATTGTACTTGCTGCTTTTTCTGTTTAGTTACCTCCCCACTAACCTGTAAGGCATTGCTTAAAAGTCCTTAGGGTATTTATAGCAGAAGAGAAGAGAAGTGACGGAGGAGATGTAGTTGGCTCCACCTCTGGTGAGCCTGCCAGTAGGATCTAGCCACCACTGTTTATAGGAGTGAGCTGTCAAACCACATGCCGAAATCCATGAGGGAACTACTAAACGAATGGGCCTGGCAATAGGCTCAACAACCTCTTGAGTGAGCAAATATGTAGTTGAGGTTGAGGTATACACTAGGGATGGAACGAATCCAGAATTATCCGAATCCCTGGAAGGTTCTGGGAATCCACGAATCTCATGAATCTCGAATCTTTCAAATCCTTTTTTAAAAAGAGTTTAAAAAGCAAGGGAAAGAAGGATAATCTTGAGCAAGACACATTATCTCAGCCTTAGCAAAAGCCGAGGCAAAGGCAAACCATCCTCTAAAGGAATCTGGCCAAGACAACTGTCATAGTTTTGCCTCAGGATCTCCCCAGATTGAAAATGACAAAATTTCCTACATAGGCAGGAAAATGCGAATTAATCTCACATTTTCCTGCCTGTGTAAACAGAGCCACATACTACAGTAGAGAGATAATCCAGGTCAAAACTGACTTTTCTTTGCATAGCTCCTTCTGGCATCCTGGGGTTTGTAGTTTGATGACGCACCAGCACACTTTGTCAGAGAAGGCTGTGACACCTTGTAAAACTACAAACCCCAGAATTGTGTCTGAAAGAGCTTTGCAAGGGAGCTCTGCAAAGGAAGGTTTCAGCTGTCCTTGAAATCTCAAGCCTGTAGCTTCCAGTCAAGTACTGAACTTAAATATTACATGTTCAATTTAAATATCTTAGAATACAACCCCATCTGTAATTTCTGAAATGGTGAGCAAAGGCCATTATTACTCCAAGGGGAAAACTCACCTACTTACTATCTTCCCTTGTATGTCTGGTCACCCAGGTTTTCAGGCATCCCGATCTCGAACAATCTATTTGGTTGGCGGATTAAAAAGAATTGGTTTGCCTATTTTGGCACAGGTATTCAGATTCGGGAATCTCGAATCCTTACCCAGGATTCGAGGATTCAGTTGGCCCATCCCTAGTATATACCCTAGATAGACCAGTGCAGTGCTATCAGTTGTGTGGGCAGGTGTGCGAACAGTGTATGTATTTATCTCTCAAAGTATGTCTGCCTCATCATCCGCAGTCTTGCAGCTCCTCTACTGATTTGATTCATACAGTAAATAGTTTCCTGGTACCAGCTTTACTTGGGAATGGGAATGGCATTGTTGCCTGTTAACAACCTAGCAGATGGAACCAACTCTTCTTGCTGTAATTCCCAACCTTTGTCATCAAATTCAAAGGCAAGAATTAGGTTAAAAGATATGCCTAAAATCAGGAGAGAAGGATGTAGCTAAAAGCATAGTTATTTGAGCCCAGTTTGTTGTGCTTGCAGTCTTCTTTATGGTACCGCTGTTTCCCTCCCTCTGCTCCCTGGGAAATCATGGCATTCTATTAACAGTGCAATGCACCACTTGTCCCTATAAAATTCTACCTCCCAAAGCTAGAGATAATTCAGCCTTCCCTCTCCCATCTATAAAAGTCATTGCAAGAAGTAACATTTTTATTCTTCGCTGATGGAGTGTCTGCCGTGGGTGGTACTTACTTATTATTATTGATACTCCAGCTTGGTTTGGCCTTGGCTTGATGGGAGGGGAAGAAGCCCCTAAACTGTTTTTTTTTAAAAAAAAAAACCAAACCAGCATGATAAAGAGGAGAAAACATTGCATTTCATCTTTTTCTGCACTTTTTATGTTGTGGATTAAATATCATGAGGATGGTTTTATAATCTTTTTGTAGGAAGAGTTTTGAAGGAGTTACATTCCATTTTCTATTTGCAGTTTTAATGGCCATGAGGAAAGGGAGAGGAGGATATAAATTTAGAACTTCATTTTTATTTTATTTTATTTTCATGGTGCTTAGAAATACTTTTGTAGTGCAGACATAAAAGGGACGTAAATCATAGCTCCAGTGTCTTGCTATAAAGTGTTTGGCCAAATATGCTGGAAGGGAGAACAGAGGACAGGAAGTGCTTAGTGACAGGGACTTTGGAGATTTAATTTGGAACTTCATATACTTTGAACTGGTGCTTTGCATAGGGAGCTTCTCTGAAGTGGAGAAGAGAAGAGCTGAAACATAGCACACCCCAAATCTGGATTTTTTTTAATGTTTTGTAAGGAAGAACCTGGTGCCACAGGCCAACTTTTTGCAGGAAATGGTATAAGAGGTCCAAAGAAATCTGGGAACCTCAGCAGAACAACTGTGATCCTAAACTCTTGTTCTTGTCATGCCAATCGTGTCTCCCTATCTGATGTAAATAATACAAACTTTCTCATCCAAAACAAGAAAAGGTGTCTTTGCATGCTGAAACACCCCGTTAGTGGTAAACTGCTATGAAGTTATACATACTCATATAACACGCACACACAGATACACACACACACACACAAATAGATACATAAGCATGCACCTTTGGGGCTTATTTGCAAAAATGTCATTTATGCAAAAATGTTGAGCTTTGAGGGCAAATAAGTTGCTTTTATGCAACACTTTTGTGCAGAAGACTGAAAATGCACTACCACTTTTGTAATCTCATTGAGCAGGGAGAAAACTTGTGAAATTACTAATCCTTGTATGTGACAATGAAGTAAGTAAAGATTTGCATTCCTAATACTGACCTTTGGCTAATTATATGTGTGTTTGTTTATTGGATCTGGTGTGTAATCTGACCTGATATTCTCTTTGAGCTGACTCAGACCTTCAGCTCAGTTCCAGCTTTGGATCTCCTGGCTTAGTTTTTGACTCTTTTTATGTGCTTTGTTCTGTCCCCTGCTCAATATACAGCTGGCTGTTCTTCTCTATCACTCATGGTCTGAGTTGCCCTCCAACAGGTGGTGGTGGTGGTGGTGGTGACTCTCTTAATCAAGGAAAGCCCAAAGATATTGAAACCTAGGGAGTTCTGAAGGAATGGAAGACTCAGTTTTCTCATAGGATAGGTCTTCATTTGGCAGAAATCCAGGAAAGTACTTAATTTTAAGTGTGCAGCTGCCTGGGTAGTCTCATTTACTGGTTGCTGTTCTATGTACTAATTATAGTTGCCTGGCCCTGGAGTGGAGTTATAGGTGTGTCAACCTCTTATGTTTATGGTTCTATGAATGCAGCTTGAGTGTTCCTCTGTTACAGGTACAGAGATGTGTTGACTTGCAGCAGAAAATAAATTAGGATGCAAAAGAGTGAAGAGCTCTTTGGCTAGATTAACCTGCAGTAGACACCGTTAAATGAGGCCGCCTGACTTACCGGGTGTCAGTGTTGTGGCTTGGGGCAATGACAGGCTCCTGAGGTCACTCCAGGTCCCTCTCTGCTCTCGGCATCCTCCACTGTGTTTGCTAGCCATGTGGCTGGGCTTCTCCCCCTTTTGGCCGCCTGGCTTGGGGGCAGGGCTGCCCAGCTCAGCCAATGAATTTAAATGTCCAGTTCAAATTCATTAGCTACCTATCTTCCGGGCCGGAGTGAGGAAGTTTTTCTCTGGTCCAGTGGAGAGGTATTTACATGGATCCCCAGCTGGTGAAGGCTCATTCTGAGCTTCATTCCACCCTCTCTCCCTTGGTCTGATCTGCTATTGGAATTTTATATCTCTGTCACAACTTTTTGGGCGGCTTCCCATGGGTCTTGGATCTGGGATGCTGTCCTGGTGCCTCCAACAGGGTAGGTGTAAAACTCCTCCACTTGAGGTTTTTGGGAGGGTGCAGGGGTACAGCTGGAAGTGCGCACTGGCAGGCGGTGCACACTCCCCCCTGTGCACGTGGGGACTGGTGGGCCCCATGCCAGTTGTGACTCAACTCCTGGCTTCGGGCCAGTGGTTTGGTCTCATCGGGCAGCAGTCGGGTTGACTGATGTCTGGATCCATACCCATACACATAGCACTCTGTTAATGGCTGTAACCAAATAATGTTGTGGCCTTTTCCTGCCAAATTTGCTTGGTTTGTGTCTGGTTTTTTTAGTGCTTTTTCTTGCCCCTGAGCCCGCAGTGGTATCTATGTGCTGATATTTCTTTCTGCAGTTTGGCTTGGTGGTTGCTGTGTTGTGAAGAACAGCTTTGGTCTTCTAACCTTTTAAAGTAAGAAAGGATGTCTGATGCAAAGCAACAGGGAGTCTGCAGTTGATGGGACAATATGAGTCTTAATTTATTATTCCTTGTTTCACCCAAACATTGTTCCTGAAAGTACATGAACATGTACTTTCTTGTGAAGTTAGTATCCTAACCTTGCAATTGAGGAAGGTAAATTTCATTAGTGTTCTGTCTCCTACCTATTAGTCCTGTCTAGGAACATAGGGAGCTGCCATATACTGAGTCAAGCAATTTGTCCATCTAGCTAAGTACTGCCTACACTGACTGACAGTGATTTCCAGGTTTCAGGAAGGAGCCTGGGATTGAAACAGAGGTCTTTTGCATGCAAACCATGTGCTCTGCATTATGGTTCGTTTCTAACCTTGTAGCATGTCACTTACACAGAAAACAACATGAGATTTGTGGTGGAAGATGGGCTGTTTCTTGAAGGATGGGACCAGTATCCTGAAATGTAATGTGGGTTACCATTTGATCTTGCTCAGTTTGTTTATCAGCTCCAGCTCATCTGAAATGGGGTATGTGCTCAGCAGCTAAGTGTTCTTCCTACTAAAAGAGTCAGGCAACTTGTCATTATGCTTATTAAAGTGGAACTTGGCAATGAAATTTTCATCCGCCATTATATGATATAGCTCAGCTCTTTCAAATAATTTTATAAAGCTGAAATGTTATCAGTGAGATGTCAGTTAAAGTAGCAATTTTAATTATTATTTTTTTAAAAAAACCTTTCATTTGAATTAAAAAGCTGTCTTATGAAAATAGAATCTGGGCTCATGTGGGTTATAAGATGTATTGTCCATGGACAAATTCTTATTCCTAAATGAAGTTTCTGGGGTGTATGCCACCTTAAGCATTGCAAGATGGTTCCACAAATGAAGTGGCCATGTCAACAAAAAGTATTAAGTCTTGGAGGAAAGGCTCTAGTTTACTCCTCCATAGGCAACCATATATATTAAACAAGCTATCAGCAAAAAGTTGTAGGGGGGGGGCAGTGGTGGTGGCCATGTGCCTCTTGCTGTTCAGCTTTGTATCATAGTGGAGTGCAGCTTCAGTGTTCCCGACTGGGAGGGAAAAGTTGCTGCAAATATATGTGGATACTACTGTGACCCAGAAATGAAAGGGAGGCACATACTTTTGTCTCTTTGGCCATTTCTGCACTAGACTGTTCTAGTGCTATTGTTCCACTTTCAACATCCTATGGAATCCTGGGGTTTGCAGTTTAGGGAGGGACCTCAAACCCCAGGATTCCATAGGATGTTGAAAGTGGAATAATAGCACCAGAACAGTCTAGCATGGAAATGGCTTTAGATCCAAGCACCAGGGAACACTAAAAACACTGGCTAACTGTGATACTTGCAGGTCTGTTGTTCAGGGTGGCAGTCCTGTTTATAGTCATGCAGATGTATGTGGTTACTTATTGACTGATGGAGTTTTCTGAGCCTGGCTTGCCTGAATATTCTTCCCTGTCCAGGATCTTGTTCCATAGGACTGTTTCTTGTATTACACTGTATTACACTTTTTCAAGTCATTGCTGTTTAGATTTTTTTTAAAGTCATGTGGGTAATGATTAATTCATCTGTCTGCTTTGTAAAAAAAAAAAAAAAAAACTCCAGAAGCATTTTAGTAGCCCATTTAACTTTGGTAAATATGCTTAGTGTAGTTGTCACATTACATCTCTCTTCTTCAGACCTAGATGTGTTTTGGGAGAAAGCAAATGTGTGTTGTTAGCAAGTAATCTGAGCCTCCTTCTTCTTCAGATGCTGAATAATCTAATAAAACATTTTAGGGAGAAGGACTTTAATTAATGTGAATGTAATCTCTCCCATTCACTCACTTTTTCATTTTGTACTTCTTTAAAATACATCTGTCCCTAGCCTTAATAACTTGCTTATTAAAGGAAGCCCCAAATCCAGGGGGAAAGCAGGGTGGCTCTTCATATATTTTTAGTCTTGAAATATTGTGTCAGCCCACAAAAGACTCTCTGCCTCTTTCTACTTATGATTAAATGCTTGAAGCATATAGATCAGTATTCTACAACTCCAGAAAATCAAGAAAGTAAATTATGTTCATATGGGAGCCTTCCTCACTGGGTACAGCAAAGATCAGATAATACATAATCTCTAGAGATACCAAATCAATATATCTTTGTTGCCTTGGGGTTGTTAGGTCATTTCACATAACAACAACAACAAACCCAGTTTGCCACCACCTGTCCATTTGAAAAGGAGACATAACTGAATGCAGTTCTGAAGAATATATCTGTCTGTGCCATGTGTGTTCTTGTCATACTTCAGGGAAAAAAATTTAAAAATAGAATGATGCCTAAAAAGCAATAAATAAACAGGCCAGAAAGAGAACATGCATGGGCCAATTGGCACAAAGTAGTGGCTTTGAGATGCTAAGTCATGCGAAATGTGGTTAAATTTTGTTTCCCTGGTCTGTGTCTATGTGTGTGTTCATGCACACACATAGCATCCCTCTCTCTTAGACAATACAAAACAAAGTCTACTGTTACTGCGGTCCAGGCCTACCCAGAGATAGCACCCGATATCGTTTTGATATCAAACCATTCAGCTTTCCCCTGCCACCCCGCTCCACGTGTTTGCGAGGCCTCCGGACAAGCACGTAAACAGGCGTGGCCGATAATTGCTGGACATTCCATTCTCCACCCAGGCAGGCCAGACAGAGCCGGATCGTCGCTTCAGGGACCTCTCCGGCAAACACCTCATTGCTTATGCATGATACTAACAAAGGCTCCCTGCCCCGAACAGGTAGCCTCACAAAGCTGTACTAAGCACTCCATATTTGCATACTGGCTACACTATTGTTAATTTGGCTCTAAGCCAATCATACTAAACTCTGACCTTTCCAAGGCTTTGTCCCACTCCTAAATTGCATTGTTCTCACCGAGTAAGGTATGACCTGCAGTCACAATTCACCCTATAAAAACCCCTGATTCCGAGACCCTCCTCGGATCATTCCTGAATTTCAGACCGCCTTGCTACCGCCTTGTTCAGCGAACTCCCCTCAGTGAACTGTGCTGAGCTTCTTCCCTGCACCTCAACGTCGTTCTCAGACTACAGGACTACGAGACAGGTGTCGTATCACCCACTTCCCTCTAAAAATCCCCATTTCTGATTCTCCAGTTAGCTGTGTGACTGTGTCTTTAATATATGTCTGTATTCAATAAAACATCATTTTTATTACTTTAAACCTTCGGACTGCTTAACTGACCTGAGCCCGTAGACACTGGGTTGCAAGATCCTGCTAAATTACCCTGCCTCTCGCTAGCTTTAGTGAGTGCTCCAGCTAATTTCCCCCCAAAGCGTTGTTGTTGTATGATTATTTAGGTGTCCCTCCCAGGACCCCCAGAGATCAGGGTAACACTCCAACACACATGATGACTCTCACCTCTCAAAGATCCTATCCATATTCTTGGGTTGCATAAATTGAAAAGAATCCCTTCTTAGTGGACAGGCAAGGGCCAAAGTTACATTCAGCAGCCTTCTCCCTTGCTGGCTGGTCCCACAACTTTCCAGAGCAGATTTTCAGGGAGGCGCAGGGGAATTCAAGGGAAATGGATAATGGCAAAAATTGTCTCCCCTGCTTCTTTCCGCACAAGTCCCTTGAATGGCACTCTGCTCACAAGAAGGAAACTCTGGATCAAGCCAGAGCATTTATGAAAAATTTGTTTGGATAATTTTACTGTAGGTAATATATTGGGTAATATATTTGATAATATATAGAGTTGAAAATAAACTACAAATTAAAGGGAAAGCACTGCTATACATAATTGTGGGCTGTAACTTACTGATCTCAAAAAAGGAATTCAGTATAAAGCTGGAGTATATTTCAGTTGTTTCTTCGTCCCACACCGCCCACGTGACCACGGGTGGCGGGGGGGGACGGCCTTTGCTGCCCTCCCGCGAGAAGAGATCGCTTGCGGGGGCCGACGGGAGGAGGCAGGGTGGAGCAGAGCTATTTAAGGTCGCCCCGCCTCTCCCTCGGCCTCTCTTTTGAATCCAAACGACCCACCCTCCCTCCCAATGGTTTCAGTGTAAGATAGCTGGTCGCTTCGGGGCTGGGTAGGAATTTTTTCCTCCCTGTTTGGGTTTTTTTTCACCTACCCTACACTGTGCCAAGGGCAGGGTAATTGGCTTCACAGGGTGGTGTCTTAATGTGGTATTAATTAGGTCTCCACTGCCATACATACAGTCACAGGCCAACATGGGGGGGTCCTTAAGGTTCGGCGTGTACCTATGGCACCCCTTTTGGGTATAGGATAAATCCTATCCTTGAGGAGGGCCCTGGGCTTACTCCACTTGCCGTGCAGTGGGGGCTCACCTTCCAGACAAGGGCAGGCCAAAAGTCATCATGCACTTTCAGCGGTTGGCTTTGGGGCCCGGTATCTCGCTCAACGGGCTAGGGGAGATGGTTGGGAGCTGCCTCTTGGCCCTAGTCCGAAGATGCTGTTGACCCCCCCTTCTCCTCAGGTCAAAAGTTCAAGTTCAAGTTCATACAAGTTCAAGTTTAAGTTCACCCCCTTTATGTTAATTAGGCATATTAATAAATTGCCCTAGTTCAACCCAAGCTCTGTCTGCAATCTCGTTATTTCGTAGGTTGGGCGGCAATGTGCCTTAAGAGACTCTTGCCCCTCCAAGAGTAAGGCAACCTTCAGATTTCCTTTGTTGTTCCAGTGACCATCTGCATAAAAGCACTTGCTTGAGTCAATACAAAACTGCAAGACATTTCAGAAACTGAGGGCTGAAATGTTGTCTCTCACCTCATATCTAATTCAGCCCTAGGTAGCACCATCACATCACAACACATGAAAAATGCCAGAATATACACAAATTGGGATTGAAGCGTTAACTGCTCTAATCATTCAGGATCCTCATCGCCATCCATCCAAAGACAGAGAGTTAAGTTAATATTTCAGATAAGTGATTTTTTTTACACCTTTTTTATTTGTATGTGTCACATTCTTCAATCTAGTATCCTTCAGATGTACAGGACTGTAGCTCCTGTCATCTTCAACTGAGGGCTGTTGACCGTGATAGCATAGGGACGATGGGAAATGAAATCCAGTTCACTTGGGGAGTGACAGATTGGAGAAGACTACCTTAACAAAATTAGATCTGATCTCTAAGAGACTTTGAGGGTGTAGTTCTACAGAAAGAACTAGGGATCTTAGCACCCTTACTGAACTATACAGTCAACCCTTCACATTTGCGAGTTTGATTTTCATGAATTTGATTGTGAGTTTCTTCAACTCCTGCCCCCCCACCTCAGGCTCTTCTTTTCTGAGGGAAACCTCAGTGGCTCTGATCAGGCTGCACAATTGTTTAAAAACCCATCTCCTCTCTTCCTCCTCTTCCATCAGCCACTGCCCAGCCAACTAAGGATGGCTCACAGCCCAATTTCCCAGCACCATAAACTTTCTCCCAATGCCTGACCCAAGGAGGGAAATGGACAAGAGAGGAAGTATAGGGCCACTGTGCTGACCCACCTCTGTTCCCGGACCTGGTTTGGACCCTGAGTGCCATCCCTCTCCACCATGCCTCAGCTCCCTTCCCACAGACACACACATATTTTGATATTTGCGATTTTTCCACTTTTGTGAGAGTCCTGTACCACTAACCCTAGCAAATGTGAAGGGACAACTGAACTTCCAAGGAGAAAGACATTCAGTTGAATTGGTATAGGTTTGTGTTGTAGAAGTACAGTAGAGTCCTGGTTATCCGACCTAAACCGGTGGGCGCAGGGTCGGATAACTGAAATGTCGGATGACACGGAGCCCCGTGGCAGCTGCCATTTTGGGGGCCTGTCTGGGCGGGCCTGGGGGCGTGTCTGGGGGTGCGGAAATACCTGCAGCCACGCCCCCAGGCAGCCGCGATGTCGGTTAATCCGGAGCGTCGGATAACCGCAGGTCGGATAACCGGGACCCTACTGTACTTGATTGCAAGAGAATACTCTTGCTTTTTCTGTCTTTGATGGAGTTCTCTATGTTTGCACAGTACTCAGGAGTGCTTCAAACAGTTTGCCACTTTGCCACCAATAGCACTTTGGTTAAGAAAAAAACTGTGAATCTCCACATACAATTATCACAGCTTTCCCATACACTATCTTGAGAAAGCTGAAATGTTTGAAGTATCCTTGAGTGGCACATTTGTGTCCACCGCTGACAAGGAAGAGCATCTGCAGCCGCTCATTATACCATCTTTTCAAACAAAAATCCTAATGTTTTCTAATGTAACCATCTGGGAAGCAAAATGATAAAGGAGCTGGAGCAAGTCCCTTGTAAAGAAAGGTCACAACGTTCAGCACATTTTAGCCTACAAAAAACTGAAAGTGTGTTTGGGGAAAACATAATAGAGGTGCATAATGACAAAGAGAAAGCAGATAGGCTTTTCATATGATGCTAAAACCCAGGGTCACCCACTGAAGCAGAATAGACAGAAAAAAGGGAATTATGTCTCCACAGAGCACATAGCCAAATGATGGAATTTCTTACCACAAGAAGTAGTGATGGATGCCAAACTGGACAAATTTAAAAACAGATTAGGTAAATCCATAGAGGATAAGGGTTTCAATGACTATTGGCCATGATGTCTGGAGATTACTTCCAGTATCAGAGGCACTCTGTTTATCAGTTGATGGAGGACCCATGCAGGAAGAAAGTGATGTTGCTTACGGGGGTTTTCACAGCCATCTGCAAGAGCAGGATGTAGGACTAGAGAGGCCTTTGGTTTGATCCCACAGGATTCTTTTTGCATCTTAATAGGACAGAGATAGTCTTAATAAATGGCATGCAACAATTTGGTTTTTAGTTTGGCCTTGCTGCAGGGCAAAGCTCTGACTTTTTCAAAAGGATGGGCCAGTATTGGACATGCCCATTTTAAGACACACATTTCCTAAGGGTTTTAATTTCTTTACTTAATGCCAACATTTACTGCTTTCATAATATCACTGAAGGTGATCTTTATGGTTTAAATGGCTGTTGGCATTTTTAGTACCTCAAAATGATCGGAAACAACTGATATGCAACTCTTCATAAAATTAATGGAACATGAGTGCAGGTAGTTTTCAACTTTTCCTTGCTTCACCAAGCAAATATTTCTGTTTCTCCTTCTGCATGGAGTGAATTCTGTTTATCTGAACTCTTCAGATTTAAAGAGGAAAGTAATAATAGCTTGAAGTTTGTATCTTTTGCATGTTGATAGATGAACAGTATGCAAACAGTTCATACTGCCTATGCAACCCTAACCAATCAGGGATCATATTACAACAGCATTGGAGAAGATGGGGAGAGAAGCTATGAAGCATTGGAGAACAACCACCTAAGTTAGCCAGCTGTAATGGAGGGTATGTGTGTTAAAAGTCTTTTTTTAAAAAATAGTAAAATAATTAAAAATAAATGTTTTTACCTTTATTGTCTTTTATGGAAGCCTGCAAAAGGAGGTAAACATATCTGTTCATTGTGCAGCAGTCATTATGCATTAAGAAAGGGACCATGCTCCCATTCTTGGGGCAACTAAACCAGAGAACCAGCAGAACCACATAGCAAGCGGGAACATAAGGCTTGTTGTCTGAGCAACAAGGATGTCTTCCCTGTTGCATCAATACAAAAATGAGAGTGAAAGAAGTGCAAAAATAACCACAATTACATGTGATTTGGTATGGTGCCATTCTGGCAATTTGATCCCGGATTGGTTAGGATCACATAGGCAGCAGACTGGAATGGGGAAGAGGGCTCATTTTATTTGGTTTCAGAAGAGCTGCTGAGTAAAGTGGTGAAAGTTCCTCATTCTCAAAAAAGAAAAGGCCTTGTTCTGTTTGCGCTCAACATCTTCTTTGAAGCCCAACTGTCTAAAACCACAAATTGGAAAGTTAATTTTCAGAAGGTGTTCATGCCTGCTACTTTGTTGTATTGTTTGTAAAGTAGTCCATTTCATTTATTTGGTGCAAGATTCTAGTTACTTACTGTTACTTTTCTGAGACAAAAACCTTCAGACTAAAAAAAAATAGCATAAAACTGCTAAAATTTGTTGCAAAAATACCTATGAGAGGCTCTTAAAAGTAACTATTGAAAGTAACTGTAACTGATAAAAGTAACTCCAGTCTTACTGATTACACTATTTTTGTATTTAGCTTCGTTGTACCCTTGTGGCCCCTCAAAAGTAACTAGCTGATGGTAACTGTATTATTTATAACTTGTTCCTTCCAAGTTGGTACGAAAACTTTTGGTGCAGTCCTAAAATGAATGTTTATATGTGTTGAGGTAAAAAGTGTGTTGCCTTTAGGTTTTTCCTTTTCAACTACAAATATATTTTGGTCTGGCCATGTTTTTCAGCATTTATTTGTCATTAGCTGTCCTCAGGTTGGCTTAGTGTTATGGCATTGCTAGAGATGAGAGAATTTCAAGACACCCTGTTACTCTGTTCAAGACACCCTGTTACCAACAGACCTGCTCAGGTCTTGTAAACACAGGGGCCTGGCTCCCTAGATTGAATCTATCCACTTGTAATGCAGTCTCATTGTTTTCCTACTGCCTTCTTCTTTGCCAAGCATTACTGTTTTTCTGATGAGTCACGTCATCAAATATACAAAATACAATATCCTAAGTTTGGTCATTCTGGCTTCTAGAAAGAGTTAAGGCATGGTTTGCTCTCAGAACTATAAGACTTCCCCCAGAACTGCTTTTCATTTCAAATGAGTTGATTGCCCTCCTGTCAGCTTTCTTTGCTGTCCAGCCATCACACCCGTACATAGAAATGGAATGCTCTGGCATGGATGAGCCTGACTTTGGTTAGTCAATCATTTATTTATACACTTGAAGATCTTTTTGTCTTTTTTAGTTCCTCCAAGAACCCTTCTAAGTCTTAGTCTTCTTCTGATATCTCACCTACAGTATCCATTTTGATTTATGACTGAGCTAAGGTATAGGAAATCTGAGGACAACTAATCCACACATGTGAGGCACACAAACCTATGCTCCTCCCTTGCTCATACTCAGGAACCCTGATGATTGTTATAAGGAAAAAACTCAGCTTATAATTCTAGTCTTTTCATAAATATCAGGGAATATGTTAAGTTTTCTGCTCTGTGCATTTTGAATTACCACAACCTATCCTGGCATCTGACTTGAAAGTTAATTGCTGTGTTTTCACATCCAATCCCAGCAAGAGTTTGCCAATCCAAGTTTTTGAAGCAAGTAATGCTGATGCTCGCATAGCACAAAAAAATTACTTTTTTGGACTACAATTCAAGTACCTGTTTTATCTGGGCTGTTTTCAAAAAAGGCTTTCATTGTGCAATTGGTCTGCCTTATTCAACATGGAATTTTACAGGGGTCTAGATGTCATCACCTCTCTTTTCTAATCCTGTCATGTCCTCCCACCCTTGCTTAATCCTTTTCCTTATCACATAAAATCCATTAAGAAAGAAAAGACGGAATAGCTCCAGAATGCATTTTGACAGGTAGTGTTGGGAGTCTTCCCCTTGGAAGCATTCCTGGTAACCTCTGTTTACCAACTATCCAAGGAATAAATGTAGGCATTTTATTTAGTGAGCATGCTTTCCGACTTTAATTTTGATTGCATGTTCCCAGAGTTAGCTGCTTTCTTAAGAGACAGACCTGTGATGATAACCACAACAGGCTATTGGCAGTAGTGCCCTGAGTGTTTTGGTCCTTGAGTCAAGGGCTTCTCCGGTGCTTGTGGTTCTGTTTGTTCCATTAAAACAGCAGATACAAAACTGTTCACACCACACACTTATAGCACTATGACTTCACTTTTAACTGCCATGGTTCCATCCTGTGGAATGCTGGGATTTTCATTTCTAGGAAGGACTGTTGGAATCCCCAGTCAGGGAGCCCTTCTGTCACAGCCATGGCAATTAAAGTGGAATCATAGCACTGTCTCTAGGTAATGTGAAAAGGTTCCCTGCATAGAGAGTGGTTAGTTCCCACAGATCTCTTTTCCAGATTGTAAGAGCAGATCTCAAGGATCATTTCAGAATCAGCTCTTATCAGTGGGAGCTGAAGGTTGTCATGTCAGTGGTGTGGCAAATATGCCTCAAGTTTAATATTAAGTTTAAAGATGCTCTCCAAGGTACTGAACCAATCGGGAGGAGGTAAGGTTGAACACTTTTTTTAATGCATTTAAAGTTTGGACTAAAACCTGAAGCAGATTTACCACTCAGTGATGTGGAAGCTACTCACAGACTCTGGCTCTTACTTCATTAGGTTACCATCCTGTCCTAGTATTTAAGTCTTGTTGTTTCTTTTAAACTGATGTTTTTTCATAGCTTGTCATTGCTTCAAATTGGGAAGAAATGTTCTCATCAGTCATACAGCAATCAGGGGCAGAAATTACTTTCTTTGCAAAGTATGGGATCTTGTACATTTTTCCCAGTTATGAAAGAAGAGAGACAAGCTGAAACCACTACTTGTATGCACTTTTATTCAGCAACATGGGGAATTCAGTCTACTTCCAGCCTGGGCCTTTGTCTTACCTCAACAAAATTTAATGTTGAACTCAACCATTTGTAAACCTCTCAGTGTTTTGCCCATCTCATATCTTACCACCAAAAAATAAAATAAAAATAGAATAGGTGCTCATTTTAGGGTCTCAATTTTACTGCTAGAAAGTTTTATCTACAGCAGCTTGGATAGGCAGGTCAACCTGTAAATAATTGGCTCCAGCCCAAACCACTATTTTGCATCTGGCTCAACTTTGTAGACCCAGGGTTCTAGTAGAAAAACAAAACAAATCTAATAGTACTGTTTGGTCTGAGGGGGCCTGGGCAAGGTATATCTTAGGGTCCCTGCATGCCACATTGCCCTGTCCCTACTTTGGCTGGTTTTAGTGCTTGTAGTGTTGGAAAAGAGAGTTCTTTTTTTCCCTTTTTTTTTTTTTTTGCTGCAGTCATCTGTCCACATTCACTGAGGTTAGGGCCACAGGTCCCTTGCAAAAGTGGAAAAACCGTGAATAACTCTACCCCCCAACCATATTTAACACACAAAAAAAGTATGATTCCACATATTCAATCCACCATGGATGCTTTGAAGACATTGGGGTTTCTTTGCAAGGCAGCAGTGGGTCACTGGGGAGGGAGGCTTGCCACTACCTCCACTGCTGCCCTACGCCATTTTTAATAGGAGCCTAAAACCTTGTTGGCAATTTCTCAGTCTCTTGAGCCTTGCAGTCCTTGCTAAAAATGGCATAGGGCAGCAGTGAAGGTGGCAGCTAATAATCCATGAATAATCAAAACACACATGTGAAGGGCTGACTGTATCCAATACTACCACTACTTTTCCAACTCCTTTTTGTGTGTGCTTTTGCTTTCCAAGACCCCAATCATGATATTGCCCAGGGAAGCAACTGGTGCCATGCACATAGCTGATCATGCCACTTGGCTGCCATTCTACAACTTTCTTTTTAAGGAAAAGAAGAAGAAAGGAATCCTCTTTCTGTTTGGTAAGGAAGGAGTGGGAAGACAGGAATTAGAACCATCCTCTTGATCACCTGTTTTACTGTCCCCTAGCAAAGAAATGTGGTTCCTTATTCTCCCTTTTCTTTTTCAAAAAGAATTGCGATGGCACACATACTGCCTAGCCAAGCACTGGAGCAAACTTGGATGGTGGTTGGGTAAACAGGACACCCACTTCTTCACAACTGATTTTTTAAAAAATGATAACAAGAAGGTAAATCTCTTTATCTTCCCCAACATGACCTAGTGAGCAAGGTTGAAAGAAATGATAAGGTGAAGTCCAGGACCACTCTGGTTGGAGTTTTAAAATATTTTAACAAATAAAAATATATAAGGTCACACAGTAGCTGCTTCTTGGAAGTTGCAGCTTCTGCGTCTTCATTTGCAACAGAGATTGCTTCTGAGTTGTTCGCAGCAATGATGAGTATGTTTTTTTAAGCAGCTTGGCTCTGCTTTCAGCAATTACCCAATATGGACAGTATGTCTGAAAGCAGAAGTTTTAGTCTCTGATATTCTGAGGCTGTGAGCCACAAAGAAAGTGGTCCAAAAACAACAACAACAATAACTCTGGGATGCTACTGCTGCCATGCTTTATCTTTCATACTGAGTGAGGCTCTGGCAGCTTTCTGTGACCAGATGTCAGCAGAAAGTTGCAGTGCATTGGGAGCAAACGGCTTTCAGAATGAGTTTTGGCAATGGTCCAAGATTGTGTGTGTGTGTGTGTGTGTGTGTGTGTGTGTGTGTGTACTTGGAGCATCATATATACCGGCACTTGCTGTACTTTGTTTTGCCAGAATGTATGAACAGTGAACAATACATGTCAAAACAAAAGACTGTTTTGCTTATGTTGGACTCAGTGTCAGTGTCCAGCTTGTTGTCAACAGCTTATCCCTGGAGAGTTAATTTCTTTACAAAGCTCAGTAGCAGTTGGATGTCCGATGCTTGAGGCATTTCTAGTGTTGGGTGAAAAGAGGTATTCCTGTGCCTCTAACAAGAGAATAGCATTAAGCATGTTGGATTATAGAGCTGTAGCCACATTGGAACCCATTGTTAATTTTTGTAAAAAGATAGATTCATGAGAAATGATGGTGAAGATTACGGGCAAGCAACTTTGGACAGTCCAGGGGTCCCTTTTCTGCCTTCTGGGCAATCTGTGGGCCACATAAAACCTGGAAGTATGAAAACAAACAAACAAACCAAAGGTTTTTAAACTGCTTTTTCTAGGGAAATCAAGAATTTCTTTTCAGTCGGCTGATATTGTTAGGATAGGAAAAAAAATCTTTGTAAATATGATTTGTTCTCTCAGTTGTGCGAGATTAAGTTAAAAGGACAAATAATTAAGATGTTTATTGAATTGGTAATCTATTTTTACTTTTTTGATGGTGGAAGGATGTTTACTGATTTTTTTCGTTTCTAAAACCTGATACCCCATCATTTTAATAACTGTTAAATGTTTAGGTGTATAGTATTTGTATGATTTGTTTTTCTGATGTATATTCTTCTCAACTATTAGTTTTTATTTGTATTCTGGTGGGTTTTTTTCTTTTTCTTTTGCCTATTGTTTACCTATTTTTCTTGTGTACAGATAAACTTGTGCATATAATAATAATAATAATAATAATAATAATAATAATTTATTTTCAATCAATCTTGTAAGAAGGAGAACGTGCCCAAATAATTGATAAAACTCAGTGCAGCCAGACTGATAGTTTTAATAGTCACCTTGAATTTAATTGTATATATGTTATGGTGCAGATATTGGCTAAGAAAACTGATTATACCAAATTCAGTTCCTTCCTCCATCTGACATAGTAACCACAATTTTTTCACCAACATCACAGTTTTTTTCCAGAAAATAAATTAGTAAACTGCTAGTGTTTCAGAATAAAGCATAACAGTCACCCTTTTATATTTACAGTTCAGATTAAGACAACAAATTCTGTTATTTTACAGAATTATATTTCTGAATAAGAGAAAATGAGATTATTTCATGTCTATGAAATGGTGGTTCCATACATTTTAACTAGGGATGGGCCAACCGAATACACGAATCCTTGAATCCTTGCAAGGATTTGAGATTCACAAATCTGAATCCCTGTGCTAAAATAGGCAAACCGAATCTTTCGAATCCACCAACCAAATAGTTTGTTGGAGACTAGGGTGCCTGAAAACCTAGGAGACCAGACACACAAGGAGAGATAGCAAGTAGGTGAGTTTTTCCCTTGGAGTAATAATGGCCTTTGCTAACAATTTCAGAAATTACATCTAGGGTTGTATTCTATTTAAATGGAACATTTAATATTTAAGTTCAGCACTGTTTTCTGTGCTGAAAATCAATGGCATGTATAATTGCTGGGCTCAGTGGGTCTGATGCCTATCAGAAGTAGTGGGGCAGAGGGCAAGGTCACACAATCTCATCCAGTGATTGCCACTTGTAGGCCAGTGTACCTCCTTCCACAAGACCAGTGCCTGGTTGTAAACCTGTAGCTAGAATAGGATGAGAAGTGAAATGTCTGTCATGGTTTCTCATGAGCCACGTGACAAACCACAGGTAGCAGAAAGGAAAAATTGTTTTTAAAAATGGGTGCCTCCAGGGCCCACCAAAGGCCTGATTGGCTAGAAGGTACAGTCTTCTTGAGGTTTCAAAGACAGCTGAAAGATTCTTTTGCGTAGCTCCCTTGCAAAGCTCTTTCATACACAATTCTGGGTTTTGTAGTTTTACAAAATGTCATAGCTTTCTCTGCCAAAATGTGCTGGTGCATCATCAAACTACAAACCTGAGGATGCCATAGGGAGCTATGCAAAGAAAATCCAGTTTTGACCTGGATTATCTCTGTACTGTAGTGTGTGGCCCTGTTTACACAGGCAGGAAAATGTGGGATTAATCCACATTTCCCTGCCTGTGTAGAAAGGGCCTTCATGTCATTTTCAATCTGGGGAGATCCAAAGGCAAAACTAGGACAATTGTCCTGGCCAGATTTCTTCAGGGGGAGGTTTGCCTTTGCCTAGGATTTCGCTAAGGCTGATAGAGTATGTCTTGCCCAAGATTATCCTTCTTTTCTTTCCTTTTTACACCCTTTTTTAAAAAAGTATTTGAAAGATTCGAGATTCGTGAGATTCATGGATTCCCAGAACCTCCCAGGGGTTTGGATCCAGATTCGAATTTGGAAAATTCTGGATTCGTCACATCCCTAGTTTTAACCATTTCCTACATTTTAGAAAATTCATCCTCCATAAAGAAATGTTTTGGCAAGCAGAAACTCTGTTACTGAGTTGGTTATGTTTGAGTTATATGCACTGACAGTTGTTTGTGAAATGTGATAGAATTATGTTCCTTTGGATACACTAGAAATATGACAAGTAGAAAGGGCTATAAGATAAGCTGGTCTGGGTTGTTATTGCCTATATTTATTACATCTCTTCATTCAGGACATCTTTTTGTGGCGTTTTCTGACAACGTGGTCAAACTCCCTCAGTCTGAGCAGCAAGCTGACATTGCTTAGTTTCTACATTTTAATTTTGGCTTTCCTTTCCTTTTCTTGCTTTCCTCAGATGAGTAACAAAAGGTCCAACAGCTTTCGCCAAGCCATTTTACAAGGGAACAGGAGATTGTGCAGCAAGGCACTGCTGGAGGAGACAGGACTTAGCCTTTCACAGAGGCTCATTCGGCACATAGCATACGAGACTTTGCCACGTGAGATAGACCGGAAGTGGTACTACGACAGCTACACCTGCTGCCCTCCACCCTGGTTCATGATTGCCATTACCATTGTAGAGGCAAGTATCTTCAGGCATGATGAGATTCAAAGGAGGTATGTTTGCCTGCTTACCTGGAGTCACATTTTCTTTTCCTGGGAAACATAAGCAAGGAAGATCCATAATCTGACAAGAATGCTTCTGGATGATCTGGGCCTCTCACAGATCAGATCCTGAAGAGGATTTGGAAGCTTTGGCTTCTTTAGAACTCTGCTAGTGGGGGAGAACGCCTGGAAGAGATGGCCATTTCTGCACTACACTGTTATAGCACTGTTATTCTGCTTTCAACATCCTGTGGAATCCTAGGGATTGCAGTTTAGGGAGGGGCATTTAGAATTCTCAGCCAGAGAGCTCTTTGGCCTCGGTAAACTACCAGCCTCAGAATCCCACAAGATATTGAAAGTAGAATAATAGCACTGTAACACTGTAGGGTGGGAAAGTCTGATTTGTGTCTGTATCTTTTAGCTTGGGTGAGGAGCATGTTGCAGGACTGCAGACCCACTCATTGTAGCCACTGGTGAGGTACGATGAGAGTGGTTGTCTCAACAGCATCCCTATTCTAGCCAAAAACTTGTTTGGCATTATAAACCTGTTTAAACAATTACCAGATCTCTTGTGAAAACAGATGTTGTGCTGATTGAGTGAACATTGGTTTTAGCTGAATTATATTGAAAGCAATACAGTGGCATTTAGCTGAAACTGACAAGTCCCATTGACGTTTATTTGCTTGCATTTGAAGTCAGTATGAACTATTTGAATGTATGGAAAGAAGAGTATTTCTGCACAGGTGCATGTGGAGCGGGTGCTTCCTCTACAGGATTGGAAACTTTGATTGGTCAGTGGTCATGCTTTTGCAAAAGAGCCTTTACCCACATGAGCCTCCTTTCACACTGACACCTAATGCATGGTTGCTGGTTCATGACTGGCACATGGGCTATCATCAAAGGACTAGGCTACATTACAGTGATAAATCCCTTCTCTACTTGTATGGTGGACTTGTGAATATGTAGGTTTCACCAGACCTTTAGTCACATCTACTTCTGCTAGATTACAGAAGTCCTTTATATCTCCTTAAATGCATAAACATATTTTCTGATGCCCATGATGGAATGAATTGTGGTTAATTGTGGCATCCCCCTTCTTTCCTAGGTTGCCTTCTTTATTTACAATGGAGTGGTACTCGATAGGTTTGTGCTGCAAGTCACCCATCCCTTATATCTGAAGAACTCATTGCTATATCATCCTCAGCTCCGTGCTCAGGCCTGGAGGTACCTCACATACATATTCATGCATGCAGGGTGAGTGCTGAAAAGAATACTGAAGTCCTCCAGTATTGGCATAACTTGTGTGAATTGGAGGGGAGGGGGAAATATAGTGCTGGTGCCAACTTCCGCTATCCTCAGCCTGCTTCCAAGGCTCAAGCAACTGGCAGATCCACTGCTGACGTCTGCCCTGAGTTCTCTTTGGAGAAAAAAAAAACAGCCCAGGAATCTAAGAAACAATGGGCAGCATCTCCCCAATTTAGTGCTGCACTGTGATGGATTAAAAGGGTATTCTGCAGTCACCCAGCACTGTTGCCTGCCACTGCTGCTAAGAAAACCTGCCCGGGCCCACCAGCAGAGGAGGAAGTCCACCTGAGGTGTGTCTGCCCAAGTTTACAGACTTGGGGGCAAGGGCTTGGGGATGGGGGCGAGGGCTTGTTGCATAGAAACCAGTTCCAAAAAACTTAAGTGGGGTATTTTAATTATCTGCTTTTTCCCTCTTTCAATATGCACTTTTTTAATGAAAATGAAGTGCTGTTCTACAGAACAACTATTTTGGATATGATGCTTCCATGAAGAAGTTTTCTAACATGCAGTAGTTATTAGCGGACCAAACAATGCAGGTGTGAGGCCAAGTGCCTTGAATATGCCGCATATCCTGAATGGCCTGCAGGATCAAGGCCTTTCCTTTCAACAGTCCAAGGTCATTCCCACCGAGGTGGATCACCAGTATATCAGGCGGAGGCCCGCAACACTCCCCGAACAACAAAGGTAACAGGCCGTGCCAACGCAGGCCTCTCTTGCCCGGCCATTGTATTGATACCCGGTCTCCCAATCCCAAGTTCGAGCCCATATGGCCCTTGCGAGCTTGCTTGTCTGCCCAGAAGATGAAACTGTGGCCACAGATCAGCACTCGCTTCCTTCCTGCCAAAGCAGGTCGATCTGAAAATGAGAAACATTAACATGGGTTAATTGGCCTGACATAACGCCGGTAAGCCATAGACTTCCATCTTCCAATCCTCCTGATATCATCAGCATGCATGCCCACCAATGCAGCGGTGGAAGCTGCACCTATGCGAAATGAGTGTGTACCGAAATTAGACCCTTGCAGGCCCAAGTGACGCAGAGCCTTCTTTGTAATGGCCCAAAACTGATACCTAGTAAGTGGGGTTGTATCCGCATGGCAAAACAGCGGCCCTGCGTGCATTTCTCTTCCGGCGGTGTACGCTCTAAGCGCCTGGACTGGGCACAAGGCCGCATCAGCACATTCCTGCAGTGTCACAACAGCGCCCTGTTTGGCCTGATCTGTCTTGGAACCCCTTATGATTAAACATACATGTCGTTCACCCCACTTCAGGTCTCTGAATTCCAAGGCCCTGCCCGACCTATCCCCTTTGCTCTGTACAATGAGCTCGCTTACCCTTAATGCCCCAAAGAATGCAGTGAGAGCCGCTGAGTGAAATAAAAGAGCCTCATATGCTGAGGAACACAAGATTTTCCACGCGTCGCCCAATCCCTTCAATATGCCAGGAGAGAGTGGTTGCCTGTTATCCCTGACAATTCCTTTCTGCCTGACCCACCCTTCTATGAATTTACGTACCCTAAAATCATTAGTGGGGTCAGGCAAGCCCGTGCGCCTTGGACCAAAAAGCCAAGGCCGACATACGAGATCGAATGGATTGAGGGGAGAGGCCTGCTTGCTTGAGTTCCACACAAAACTGCAAAATGTGGTTGACCGGAATTGGCCACATGTCCTGTAACCCCTTGGACTTACGAAAGCTGCTAAATTCCTCAGCCGCCTTGCTGTAACTCCTTCTGGTGCTGGGCACAATTGACATACCTATCATCCATGTTACCTCACCCCGCCAAGGTTCCACAGTTCTAAAGGCATCGGTTCTTGGAGGGGTGCCGCATCCGGTGCCAGCTCTCTGAAACGTTCCATCTGCATGCAGGAGAGAGAGTCAGTCAAGGAATTATCCACACCCGCAACGTGTATTGCTGTAAAGACTATGTTGAAAGGAAGACATTGAAGCGTGAAAGCCCGCACCAAACGCATGACACGCTGTGACCTGGAAGAGAGATTATTAATCACCCTGACCGTGGCCTGGTTATCGCACCAAAAGTGTACTGCGGCATTTGCCAACTTGTGTGCCCAGATGTGTACTGCCACCAGTATTGGGAAAAACTCTAAGAATGTAAGGTCAGATGTGAGGCCTGTATCTGCCCAACTCTCAGGCCATTTCTGTGCACACCACCTACCTCTGAAAAAGACACCAAAGCCAACGGAACCTGCTGCATCTGAAGATATCTGCAATGCGTCCCTGATCTTAATTTCATTCCACCAAAAGGAGACCCCATTGAAATCGGCCAAGAACCTCTGCCGTACCTCTAAGTCTAGCTTCATCTCTCTGGTGATCCTAATCCGATGGTGCGGCTTAGTTACTCCCTGGATGACGTCGCAAAGCCGCCTGAGAAACGCCCTGCCGGGCGCTACCACCCTACATGCAAAGTTCAGATGCCCTAATATCTCCTGAAATTCCCTAAGAGTTGCTTTATGCCTACCTAAGAAGGATGCTACCCTTGACCTGAGATCTTGAACTTTAGCTGGCGGTAATCTACAGGCCTGGTTAACTGTGTCCAGTTCGATACCCAAAAATGTAAGCCGGTGTGTTGGGCCCTCTGTTTTTCATGTGCCAAAGGCACACCCAACTCCTCCATCAGGGATGCGAATTCTGCCAAGAGGAATGAGCACTGCCCAGATCCCCACCGTCCTACCAAAAGGAAATCGTCCAAATAATGCACGACGCCACGAAGGCCCGACTTCCTTTTAATGGCCCATTCCAAGAAGGTGCTGAATGTCTCAAAGGCAGAACACGACAATGAACATCCCATCGGGAGGGACTGGTCAAGGTAAAACCCACCTTCGAAGGCGAACCCCAAAAGTTCAAAGTCAGCTGGGTGAACGGGTAGCAGGCGGAATGCTGACTTGATGTCTGCTTTGGCTAGCTCTGCTCCAACTCCATGCCCATGCACCACCCGCACTGCTGTATCGAATGAAGTGTACCTAACTGAACACAACTCTGTTGGGATGGTATCATTAACTGAATCACCCTTGGGGTAAGACAAATGGTGGATTAACCTAAATTCACCCGGGGTTTTCTTAGGGACTACTCCTAGCGGGGATATCCTAACATTGGGAGTGGGAGGATGTTCAAACGTGGCCTCCATCACCTCTTTCCTAATCTTTTCCCTTACTATGTGCTCGTTACCTCTAACTGATCTAAGGTTACTAGCCATGAAAAATCTACGAGGTCCCACACTTGGGATTCTAAAACCTAAAGTAAAACCTTCCCTCAGGTATTGCGCTGCAGCCCGGTTCGGATAAAAACGAAGCCAAGCCAGCAGGTTCTCCACTTTAATTGGACTGGGCCCCTTTGGGAAATGGTGGCTTATTCCCTGTCCCCCGCTTGCCCCCGTCGTCCTTGAAGCCTGAACCTCCGCCTCTCCCCTTGTTGCAATTGTGTGCCGAGTGGGGGCCCCAGCAGATCCCACATAGATGCTTGTATTTGCAGGGTCGCCTTGCACAAAACCCCTGCGTCCCAAACTCCCAACAAATCTGAACCAGCTTTTGCTTCTGTGAGCCCTGAGCGCGAGGGGAATTCCCTGTCTTACTAGATTGCATCAAATGACCAGAGTGGGACCTCTCCCTGAATACGGGGCGAGTCGGGGTCAATGTATTCATCCACAACTCAGGGACAATGGTACCCCATCTCAGGTTTGGCTGCTTCACTGCCCTCATTCTGAACTTCTCATCGTAGTGCAGCCAACCCGCCCCTGCGAAATCTGTATGGGCCTGGAATATCATGTTCAAATACACCAGCATGGCTAGAGCCCTGGATGGCTGGGCCTCCATGTAAATGAGATAGCCCACAAACCAATTATTCCAAGTTCTTTCAACCCTACGATTCTTGAACTTCTCCTTCTCACCTGCATCTAAATCCTCATTCTCTCTCTTATCAAGCTCTCGAAACAAAAGGGAAAACAAGTCCACGTATTCCCCCCTCTGTATCTTCTCAATAGTGGCTGTAGCAAGATGCTCACTCAAAGCCCCCGATTGCCCACCTACCTCCTGCTCTGGGCCCACCCCTTTGGAAGACTCCTGGAGCGTAGAATCCCCACCCTGCCTGGGTTCCTGAGGCTCCTTGGGACTGCTTGCCTCCCCGTGAACCTGCTGTGAATGAGATGTGTTTTCCCCAGGAGAACAAGGTGAGGAGGACGCCAAAACCTCTGGGGAACCTGCTGGTGGAGCCCATACCATGTTGTTCGGCGGTGTGCTAACAATCCACGGCCCTGCCACTAATGCAGTGTTATCCTCACGGTCCATACACTCACCCGTTGCCTCTGCCACTGCTCCTGAAGCTCCTGAGGGCCCAGCCTCTGAATCGCCGTGCTGTGATGAGGATGGTTGGTCTGGCCTCCTAGAAGGCGCTTCACTCCGCTTCTCGCCCGACCCTTTTTCAAGCGCATCTAATCGTACCAAAATCAGGTCAATATCTCTCACAGACACAGTCATTGTCTGCTCATCCCTTCCTCTACCTTGCCCAGCCAGCTGCCACCTCCTTTCCATGGAATCCAGTTTATCAAAAATAGCAGCTATCCTGGTCCCTCTCCCTTCTTCATCCAAAGATGAAGCAAGTGTAGGTGGGGCAGCCGGGGCCTTAGCTGTCTTGGGCCTCTTTGCTGGAGTGGCCCCCTTACTATTGGCTCCCCCTCTTGCCGGTGCGGCCTTCTTGGGGGGCTGCTTGCCCTTAGATGTTGATGCTGCCTGCTTGGATGCCATGGCCCCACAGGTGGAATTAAATGTCCACGAATGGGACCAGGAGCCAAAGCCGACAATGGAAGGAAAGGCGCACTCTCTCAGCCTTAAATTATAACCAGCGAAAGGCCCGCCACTTATGGGGAGCAGATGGATCCCTGATGACAGCAAACCCCCAATTAATCTGCCACGCCGGCCTCCCACCAGTGCAACCACCGGGGGGGGAGGGGGGGGAGAAAAAAAGGGGGGAAATTACAGGCACAGAAGAACACGCAGGAGGGACAGAGGCCCCGATCCCCGCCAACTACGACCCCCCTGCCTGTCTCCTACTCACTCCCTCACTTCCGTGCCGCCCTTGTTGCTGCTAAAACCTCCCCCCACTGCATTCCGGGCTTCGGACTTACAGACACAGTCACCCAAGCTTCCTACCTGGGCGGCCGCTGCTGTGACCACCTACTCCCCCGACGGAACTCCGATGTGCTGCTCCGATGCGCCACTCGGCCCCTTTAAGGGCCGGCTGAAGGTTGCCGCCGAGCCGTGCGGGGGAATCGGGGCCGCGGAGCCTCGCAGCCACCCGAAGTCAGGCACCCTGCCCACCGTGGGGGGGGCGCCGCCGCCAAGAGTCGGAGAGGCCACGCAGCAGGGTCGAGGACAAAGCCTCGCCCGCGCTGAAACCTCCCCACACTGCCTGCGAAGTCGCTCGCTGCCTCAGGGGACCAAACGATCCCCTTGCCGGGCCGCGCGGTTGCGCCGCTCTCCCAATCACCGGTCAGCTGGAAGGAGGAGGAGAGGGGACTAGGTCTCTAAGGCCGCCACGTGGCCAGCCTGGACGGACAAAACAAACGTCCTCCTCTTCCTCCCTCGCAGCGATCGAAAAGAGGCCGAGGGAGGGGCGGGGTGGCCATAAATAGCCCCCTCCAGCCCCGCCTCCCCCGAGACCACTCTCCTCTCGTGGGAGAACGGCAAAGAAACGTCCCCCCGCCACCCGTGGTCATGTGGGGGCGGTGGGGGACGTATTCCTTTAACAACATAGTCCCCTTCCTGCTTCCCTTCAGCCTTCTCTCCCCAGATATCTGCAATTTTCTTTTAAAAAACCCTTGGATATCCATCACTTTCGTGCAATTAATTTGATGCCACATCTAGTTGGGCCCTAAGTGCTTTGGAAACTATTTGGATGAAAAGTGTTGGCTTGGTCTATGAGGATTCTAAAGCATCATGCAACTTCAGAAGACTGTGCAAATGCTTAAACTTTGTTGAAGTAGTCTGCTTTCTTTAGCCACAAAACACTAACCTTTGCCTTGACAGGTATCTTGTTGCTGTTATCCTGTTCTGTTGCTTGAAAAATGTGCTGAACCTTTTAATTATCACATTTCTTTCACACCCTTGGCTGGTTTCCAAGGGAAACTCTGGGGAAGATACAATATCCTGTACCTCACATCTGTAAATATTAAGAGACTTTGTTAGTGTAAGCTTATTACTTTTTGCAGCCAATTCTAAATCTTTTGGATGTGCAAACCATCAGAGCTACTACACATTTTGAGAAGCAGTCTTTGCTGATTTTCCCCCCAATATGATGAAAAACCTACTATAGCTAAGTTAACTAAACAATCATTTACAGCCTGCTTAACCACATTAGATTATTTTTCACATGACAAGAATCAAATAAATTTTAGGAAAATTAATAAACTTTTTTTTTAATGGTGAGACCCCTCTTATTTTTCTCTCTTTCACCCTTCTGTCCCAAAGGCCAAGCTGATACAAAGGTGATGGGTTGCATACTTCCTGCTGAGGCTTTAATATGTTAATTTGAAGCTGTTAATTTACTATGTTCTTCTTCCTCTTCTTCTTCTTCATTTTAATGGGCTAATATGTGACAGCCAGAAGGTACTGTAGGAGGAGCCTCCCTTGCTAAGAGTGGCCAGCTGGGCTTCTTGAGAGCTTCCTAAAATGTGTGCTGTTTTGTACCTCAGTCGTGATGGAGAAAAACTTTACAAGAAGCCAGAGCTATAAATTTTGGCCTTTTTCGTTTTAAAAGCCAAGTGGACGTTAATTATCTGTGAGCTCCCCCCCCTTTGTATTGCCACCATAACTAATGACTTGCATTGATTCTAAGGTCTGCAATTGTTTGGTTGCAGAGAAGGTGAAGCCTTGATAAATCAATTATATTGTCATCTAAAGAATGACACATTTGGAGCATGAGAAACCTAATTATGTTTTATGGGTGCTGATTGACTATGTGACTCTGATGCTTTTGGTTCTGGTAGACGTTTGAATAGAAAGCTTCTTGGGTCATTTTTAAAGAACAGGCGTTCATCAAACACATTGAGAAATAAAACTTCTGAGGGTCTCCCTTCTGAAATAAATCATTACTCCACAAGAGTCATTATTTCAAGAGAGTTAAACTCTTTGTTAAAAAAAAAAATTTGGGCACCTTCCCATGACTGTTGCTGTGTGCCACCCTTCATCTAGCTCAATTTCCATCTGTGTAACAAACTGCTTTTTACTGCACTTGCAAGCAAATTCCTAGATATGTTTGTTAATTGAAATATTTTACTTTGGCTGTCATAGGGCAATCATAGGGCAATCAGGCAATCATAAGGAAGTAATCTACACTGCTGTGGTTGAAGCTGTTTAGTTAACAGTGATAAAAGGCAAGGTTTGTTATGTGTAAGAGAGGAGTTGTCCCTAGAAATAGATAGTAAATCCTGAACAATAGATTTGGGAGTGATAAGACTTAGTTCTAGCTTTTTTTGTAAGTATCACATCATTCACCTCAAGGCCTCTACGCATCATTTTGTGTGTTTTAGATGAAAGAAATTGCATAACCTCTCTAGCAAAGTTTTCCATGACCATGAAAGCAAAGAAAATATTGTCAGTGAACACAAGAGTGTTCACAGAAAAAGTGAATTCAAGACTTGCGCTGATTGGCAATTTTAATATGCTCAACTTCATTATTTTTTTAAACAATGCATTAGAATAGGGTTGAGAACATGAGGGCTCCTAAAGTTCCAGCAGCTCTGTGCAGCATAGCCAGTGGTGCAGAGTGCAGGGAGCCACAGGTTCATGTTTGGAGAGTTATGAGTTGCTCACCCCTGCTCTAAATCATATCCTCACTGAAAGGATAGCCCTATGCATGGCTGCTCAGAACTGAATTCAGTGGCACTTTCTCCCAGCTTGGTAAGGTAGAAGACAGAAGGAAAAGGGAAAGACCACATTGCAGACAGATAGGCCCTTTATGCATGGCATTCACCATGCAAAAGGGCCTTTAGAGCGTCGCGCAATTGTGAGAAGTGGTCCACATGATGTCCTCACAATTACGTGATGCTGCTGGGGCTGACAGGCGCTGATCGCACACTATTTCATTTTTGGCTGGTAACCAAAAATGGTGTGTGATTGTGCATTGCTCCAGGGCCCCGCATGCACTTACCATGCATGCGGAGCCTCCAGAACCGCGGCACTCACGCTTCCTGCCCCAGCACAGCCTGGGAAAATCCCAGGCTGCGCTGTGGAAGGAAGAGGAGGAGCCCTCATGCTGCCTGCTCACCAGCAGACAGCAGCTGTGGAGGTGAAGCAGCAGGGATGCAAGAGCCTCTCGCAAGAGGCTGCTCGTGCAATCTCTGTGCCCCAGCATTGCGGAAAGGTAAGATGCGGAAAGGGTCATAGACTCAGCCTAGGCAGACACAGTCCTGAGTGCACAAGAGCTGAGCAGGGCTCTGGTGATAGGCTGACTTGGAGATCTTTCATTCATAGGTTTGCCATAAGGATTAGTTGTCTTCACCTCACGCAACAGAAAAAAATGGTAAATTCCTTCTTTGCTAAAGAAAGCTTCCCAATTCTGTGTTTGTTTTTCATTTGCTGTTTTTGAGTTGGGGCAACTATAGAACTGTGTCAGTAATCTGAATGTGTCACACAAATTACATCTTTATAAAAAGGTTATAATACTGGCAATTTTATTTTCACTCCTTGTCCTGATAACTCTCAGATCATATTTTTTCCCCATTTTCACTAATGGTATCCACTGAGTCAATGTTTTCAGGAGGTTGTGCCCTGTAAATCTGCTATATCTTTTCTGAGCAAACAGAAATTGGATTTTTTGTGAGTGTGTACGTTATAAAAAGTTATACTTTTTTGCCTTAATATACATCCCTTCACACTTCCATTTGCCATTTTGTTGTCCACTTGACCTAGTTTAATAAGATCCTTTTACAATTCCCAAATGATGAGAAATACAATGCGATACTATTTTGGTATAGTCTTTCTTTTTTAAAGCAAAACTGCACAATCCTAGATGTGTCTACTTAAAAGTAAGTCCTCTTGAGTTCAGCAAGGAAGTAAGTACAAGATTTCAGCTTTAGTCTGCACAAATTTGTCTTCCTGGAACACTGGCACAAGTACAAATCAATTCCTTGCTCGATATACTACAGTTAAGATCTCATTTCCCCCCACTTTTCTGTAAAAGTGCTCTGTATCTTGATTCAGTGGCAATGCACAAAGCTTATTTTTTGAACTGTTTGCATCAGTTGTTCTAATTCATAATTCTAAAGAAATTGTAGTTTGCATATATTTATATTTAGCCCACAGCACTTAGAGTGCATGTCTAACTTAAAAAAATCCAAAGATGGTGATCCTATTACCTTCCCTGTAATTCCATCTGTACTAATGCTGCCTACCAATTTTTCTGGAATAGAGGTTAGTCTGAGAAGTCTATAATTTCCTGGATTCTTCCTGAACCCCCTTGTTTAAAAAAAACAAGCAATGGTGTTACCTTGGCTGCCTTCCAGTTCTTGATCTTAATGATGTTTGCTTGCTTCTGTTAAAAGATCAGCACTTCCCCAGGTGAGGTCTTTAAGAACTTTTTGGCAAATGGCATCTGGCTCTGGTGGCTTGTAATTTGTTAATTATCTCTAAGACTTCAGTCTTTATAGCCTTTTTTCTTTTTTTTCTTTTTCTTTTTCTTTTTTTGATGATAAACCTGCTTGAGTACATTTCTCAAACAAAATGATTCAGTATCTCTCCAGCATCTTCTGTGGGGGAGACCAGTGCAAAAGAATTTGTTCAGCCACTTCACATTATTCATCTCCTCCACATTCATCTGCTCCTTTTGGACAATAATTTGGTAGTCTGAATTTCCTAGTTTCTGACCTACATAACAATCTTTTGTCAATTATTTTTATAACGTTTTGCTCCTCAAATTCACTTTTGTTGTTGTTCTGGCCATACCTCTCTATGTATTAAGCTTATATCTGTCTTTTCTGCCAAATAATGGCACCCACAGCAACTATCTGCAGTCAGGTTAAAAGTAGTCTGTGAATGTAACAAACAAATAAGAACACAATTAAAATGCATTTGTCAAAAGAAACAGCAGTCTCTTTCAACTACAACTTGGCTGAGAGGCCATTATTTCTGTACTTCAGGGCTCTGATCATTGTGTTTTTGCTGTGTGATGCTCCAGATAGCACGTGGGATGTACTTTGGACTTTTGAGAGTCATCTACTAAGTCATGTTTCAGCTGGGACCCAAATGGACCCAGAACAGGGAGAGATGCAGGGCACCAAGCATAGCTGACCCCTCCTCTGAAATAATTAGTCACCATCAACATTCCTATATAGTTGAGCCCTTCCAGGAACTTCCCAAGTAGTGACGAATTGTCACAATTATGCTAAATGATCAAGTGCAGTAGTAACAGTAATAACCCCCGTTATTGCAGTTGAGCAAGCAGATGTCATGGTCTGAGTGTTGCACTAGGACACTGGACGACCAGAGTTTACTTTTCCTCTCAGCCGTGGACATCCACTGCATGACCTTGGGCAAGTCATGGTCCAGAAGGTGGAAGAGGCCACAAGGGGATCAAATATTCTAGATCTGGTCTTGACCAACAGAGATGACCTTGTGAATGAGGTAGAAGTGGTTGGATCTTTAGGGGGGAGTGACCATGCCCTGTTGGAATTTAGCATTCAGTGGGAAGGAGAAGATAAGGGTAGCCAGACACTCATCTTAGATTTTAAAAAAGCGGACTTCTGTAAACTTAGGGAGCTGCTGGCTGGAATTCTGTGGTCAGGAATAGTGAAAGGGAAAGGAGTTCAGGAGGCATGGGAGTTCCTTAAAAAGGAGATACTGAAGGCACAGTCTAAAACAGTGCCATTAAGGAGGAAAAATGGAAGGCATCTGAAGAAACCAGAATGGTTGACTAAAGAACTCTCAGCTGAGCTAAGAGTTAAGAGAAACATGTATAGGAAATGGAAGAAGGGGGAAACCACCAAAGAAGAATTTAAGCAAGTAGCCAGGAGATGTAGGGAGGAAGTCAGAAAGGCTAAAGCACAGAACGAACTTAGGCTGGCCAGAGACATTAAAAACAATAAAAAGGGTTTTTTTAAATATGTCCGCAGCAAAAGGAAAAAGAAGGAGACAGTAGGGTCGCTACGCAGAGAAGATGGCGAATTACTCACAGGGGGGAGAGAAAAGGCAGAGCTACTTAACACCTTCTTTGCCTCCGTATTTTCCCAGAAGGATACAAGCACTCAACCTGGCGGTTGGGGAGCAGGGGAGGAAGCAGAGGAAATGAGGCACATAATAAGTAGAGAGGTGGTACAGGAATACCTGGCTGCATTGGATGAATTCAAGTCTCCTGGGCCAGATGAATTGCATCCTAGGATATTAAAAGAGCTGGCAGAGGTCATTTCGGAACCGCTTGCTATAATTTTTGAGAAATCTTGGAGGACAGGAGAAGTTCCAGCAGATTGGAGGACAGCAAATGTTATCCCCATCTTCAAGAAGGGAAAAAAGAGGACCCAAATAATTATCGCCCAGTCAGCCTGACATCAGTACCCGGAAAGATCCTGGAGCAGATCATTAAGCAGTCAGTTTCTAATCATTTAGAAAGCAACGCGGTAATCACTAGAAGTCAACATGGATTTCTCAAAAATAAGTCATGCCAGACTAATCTTATCTCTTTTTATGATAGAGTTACTAGCTTGATAGATGAAGGGAGTGCTGTGGATGTAGCATATCTCGATTTCAGTAAGGCCTTTGACAAAGTTCCCCATGACATTCTTGCAACGAAGCTAGTAAAATGTGGGCTGGACAAGGCTACTGTTAGTTGGATTTGTAATTGGTTGACTGACCGAACCCAAAGGGTGATCACGAATGGCTGCTTTTCATCCTGGAGAGAAGTGACTAGCGGGGTGCCACAGGGTTCTGTCCTAGGCCCAGTGCTGTTCAATATTTTTATCAACGACTTGGATGAAGGAATAGAGGGCATGCTGATCAAATTTGCAGATGACACCAAATTGGGAGGGGTTGCTAATACGCCAGAGGACAGGATCAAAATTCAAAATGACCTGGATAGATTGGAGAGCTGGGCCAAGGCGAACAAAATGAAATTCAACAGAGAGAAATGTAAGGTCCTACACTTAGGCGGAAATAATGAAATCCACAAATATAGGATGGGGGACATGTGGCTGGATAGCAGTACGTGTGAAAGGGATCTAGGAGTCTTCATAGACCACAAACTGAACATGAGTCAGCAGTGTGATGCGGCAGCCAAGAAAGCCAATGCAATTCTCAGCTGCATCAATAGGAGTATGGTGTCTAGATCGAGGGAGGTACTGGTACCACTCTACTCTGCTTTGGTTAGACCCCATCTTGAATACTGTGTCCAGTTCTGGGCACCCCAATTCAAGAAGGATATTGACAAGCTGGAGCAAGTCCAGAGGAGGGCGACCAAAATGGTGAGAGGCCTGGAAGCCATGCCCTATGAGGATAGACTTAGAGAGCTGGGTATGTTTAGTCTGCAGAAGAGGAGGTTAAGAGGGGACATGATAGCCATGTTTAAATATTTGAAGGGATGCCACGTAGAGGAAGGAGGGGGCTTGTTTTCTGCTGCTCCAGAGACCAGGACAAGGAGCAATGGATTCAAGCTGCAGGAAAGGAGATTCCACCTGAACCTCAGGAAGAACTTCCTGACAGTCAGGGCTGTCCGGCAGTGGAATCTGCTGCCTCGGAGTGTAGTGGAGTCTCCTTCCTTGGAGGTTTTTAAGCAGAAGCTTGATGGCCATCTGTCGGGATTGATTTGAGGGTGTTCCTGCATGGCAGGGGGTTGGACTGGATGGCCTGTGTGGTCTCTTCCAACTCTGAATTTCTATGATTCTATGAAGTCACACTCTCAGCTTCATAAGAAGGCAAGAGCAAACTCCCTCTGAACAAATTCTGTCAAAAAACCCTTTGGATAGGTTCACCTTAGGGTCACTATAAGTCAGAAATGACTTGAGGGCACAGCAACAAAATTGTAGTTGAACCCTCTCAGGAATGGAATTCAGATCTACTCCCTCCCTCTGCACAGCATTGTAGGAGGGAAGCATGTTTGCTGGTCTCACATGAATTGAGCCATTGGCTTATCATGTCCTGGTGTCATATGTCAAGATGCAGGGTGGAGGATGGGGTCAGAGCCGGTAAAGATCCATATTGCCCTTTGCCCTGCCTCTCTGACTTTGGCAACTCGATCTGCCACCTTTAACACAGTGTAAGCCTGCTGGGCACTTTGGAACTGGGTAGGACTTTTTCCCCTTTTTCAAAGGGTTTTTGCTTATCCTACATTATTGGTAGATGACTTAGGCCATTTCCGCACTACACTGTTTTAGTGTTGTTATTTCACTTTCAGCATCCTATGGAATCCTGGGGTTTGCAGTTTAGAGAGAGGCCTTAGGAGTTCTCAGCCAGAGAGCTTTCTGACCTCAGTAAACTACAAACTGCAGAATTCCACAAGATGTTGAAAGTGGCATAATAGCACTATAACAGTGTGGGGCAGAAATGGCTCTGGTCTAGAGTGGTTCTTAAATAAGCAATCACTTGGCAGGTCGGGGAGAGAATGTACACATCTGGTGAGCACCTATGGCACCCATTTGGTGAAGGACCGTCACCTGGAGCTACCCCTACATGTTGTGAGACAAAAGAGGGAAAGAAGGAGGCTCTCCTTAGGTTGGCCCTCAGTTCTGGGGGCTTTATCATCAGGTCAGCCCTCCAATAGTTGCTGGACAAGGAGCCACCCAGAATCTGGATTCTCTTTGGGGCTCAGGTGTGTCACCCATGGGAAACTGGGGAGGAGGTCTAAGGGAGACCGTTGTCTCAATTGCTCCCACACCAGGTCTCCTCCCTTTTGCACATGTCTTGGAATAAACCTAAATAGATGATAGATAAATAATGCTGCCCATATTTTACATCCAAGCTCTGTTGCATGGTCTCATTATTTTATGGGTCGGTCAACCAATAAAATGCTTCTCACAAGCTATCCTATACACATCTTTGTTGTAATTGCTGTCAAGGCAACCTGAACTTGCAGCAACCCAATGAATGAGAAATCTCTAAGTCAGTCTGTTATTAAAACCCTGCTCAGACCTTGCCAGTTCAAGATCCTGGCTTCCTTGATTGAATCTATCCACCTGTAATGTGGTATATTAGCACTTACTTGAGGGTAAGCTACTCTGAACGCTTGCCTTTTTCCTAAGCTAGACAGCCCCGACACTGCAATCTGTCCTCAAAGACAAGTTGTTCCAGTCCATTTGATTGCCCTTTACTGCAACCTCCAGTTAAATGTTCAGTGGCTGAACTGTACATGGTATTCCAAATGTTGTCATACTGTGGATTTATATAAGGGCAGCATGTTGTTGGGAATGTTTTTCCTCATTTCTTTTCTAATCTCAGTTGAGATTTGATTTTTTTAAAAAATTTCAGAAATACCAACCATGATCTCCAGATCCTTTGATCCATAGATGTCAGGTCATATTCTATCAATGTATATATGAAATTGAGAGGTTTTTTTTGCCCCAATATGCATCGCTTTATACTTCATTTCCATTCAGTTTTCATTTACCATTTGAATGTTCATTCTCCCAGTTAAGAGAAAGCCTTTTGGAACTCTTTACAATCTCCTTTTATTCTCGCCAGCCTAAATAATTATGTCATCAACAAATGTGGCTACTATGCTGTACAGCCCAACTTCACGTCTTGCACCAGGAGATTCTCTACACCTGAAGTTTGGCAGATGTACATATTTTTCATTTTCTTTTGAGAGTACTATTAGTGTGATCGTGTGTCTACCAACATATCTCCACAACTTTAGCTTTTAACATAGTAAAGAAGAGATATGTTCAGGGACCTTATAGGCAGCTTTGCATTTACTTAATAGGGTCTTAAATATGTTTTGCCTTGCTTTATATATTATTGTATGGGTTTACTCAATTGTGTAATATTTGCATTTATTATTTTGCCATTGTTTTCATGGTATGTTTTTGCCTACTTCAGTTTGTTGTTGTTGCTTTCAAAAAGCAGTGCATTCGGTTTTCATTCTTTTGTCAAAACATAATTGTAAGGAAAATTAATAATGCCTTTCCTACCAAAGATGAACCCCCACCAACACCTTAAAAACAATTCTTCGGTTCTTGCCACCCAAGCCATATTCTTAATTACTGTACTTATGATCATGCTTTGCCAATCAACATGGTTAAACAAACAGGATTCTCAAGCATAAATCAATTTTTTTTTTCCTTTTCAGATAAAAAAGCAAGTTAGGTGGAATTAAACAAAGAAGTTCTAGGGCTAAGAGCTGCATATTAACTAGTTGGAGCTGCACAAACAAAAGCTCTGTATTTGCTGCTAGCCACAAGGTGGAGTTAAACTAAGTAATGAATGCTGTTTCCCTTTGTCCCAGGATAGAGCACCTCGGACTCAACGTAGTTCTTCAGCTTCTCGTTGGAGTTCCCCTTGAAATGGTACATGGTGCTACAAGAATTGGATTTGTCTACATCGCTGGAGTTTTAGCAGGTATGTATTATGGCTGATATTGAGTAAGCTGCATGCTTGAAAGAACTGTGCTCAGGATACCGGTGAGGAAAGGTAGAAAGTGTCCATCATTTGGAGATGTGATCTCCTTATAATTTTGCTTGGTAAAGTACCTCTCATTTATCCTTGCTATTATTTTTAAAATTTTATTCATTCAACTTATACCCCACTTTTCTCTTGTCATGGGCGCAAAGGTGGCTTACAAATTTTAAAATACAAGTCTAGCTAAAAATGTAATAATACAAAAAGTTTTTAAAAAAATGTAAACCTCAGTTGTATTAAAAGCACATAGTTAAAAACAGTTTAAAATAAATTTTATACATTTTTTAAAAACATACAAGATAAAAACAACACACTACTTCCAAACACTGTACTGCCATGTGATTAAAAATCAAAGGCCTGCTTAATTAAAAGGAAAAGTCTTAACTTGCCCTTGGAAAGAGAGCAGGGAGAGCAAAGCATTATTGTCATTCTAGAAGCAAAGTTACATTTCTGAAATTCTTGATCTTTTGCCAATAAAGTCATCCTTCTAATGTGACAGTGAAATTTGTAATAATTTTGAAACAGAACAAGTACCTACCAAGTACATAGTTTGTAAGGATTGTCTGTGTGGTTTTCCTTTTGAGTCACTGGGACAGGCAGTGTTTCAACCCACGTTGGCCTCTGTTAGTTTGTCTTAATTAATAAGGAACAGTAGGGGCTGTATAGTTCTTACGTTGTTGTGGGTATGGGGAGGGGGAATCGCTGATTTGCTTCTAAACATGCTTTAAATAATTTTTAATTGGGTTCAAGATTCAGCCAAAGTTTTGAAATTACACAGGTATGTTTTTAAAAGCAAATGTGTTCAGAAGCCACAGTGAAATTTTCCACCAGACTTCACATGCACCTAACAATTTTTCTGGTTGTGTTCCATTATTATTGGACATATTTGGTTAAGTATACAGAGCCTAAACATTTATCTCTGTGCTTACCAAAGAAGACTGTAGTAGGTTCTTCTCGTGTCAGCTACATACTGAGTTCAAGACAACAGTATAAGAATTAATTGTGCACATATACATGGCAACGATAGAAGTGTCTCGTAACATAATTGTTGCTACAACCTTTTGATAAACTTCAGTATTAGGATCATGGATACCATTATCCAAATTTTGGGCCTTACTATACAGTCTGTTTTCATAAGAGGAATCTTCATAGGGAGAAAGCACCTCCGGAGTTATTTTTAAACTGTATGTTCCTTTTGGTTTATCTCCGCTTGTTGCAGAGTCAGTAGCTGTCTGTTTTAAAGTTTGATTAGGGCCCAGTAGGGCAACCTGCCAATATTGAATGATAAACCTTCATGGATTGATTGATTTCACATTTGTACTGTATTTGTTATTCATGTCCATCACTTCTGCAGTTTAGAGATGAAGAAAGCTGGCTTTGTGATAGATCAAAACCTAATTAAATCAAGAGAGGAGGGTGAGAGGCAACTAAAGAGCGAATTGTGAACTGGGATAATGATAAAAAAATGTAATGGTTAATTCCTCACAGTAGCTCAGACTTCACTAGTGTAACTTAATTTTTGTTATAATGAAGAAATAAAGCTCACAAAGCAGTAATAAATTGGATACTGCTTTTTGCTGTGAAAAAGCGAGCGTAGAAGGGTAGGCATTAGATTAACCAGATTGGAAAGCTAGGAATGGGGACTTCCTGAAAAACTGAGGCATTTTTTTTAACCATATAGGACAGCTTTGCATTTATTCTGAAACTCCTGATCCCATGGGAGAGGTAGCCAGAGATAGTGAGGAGTACTCAGTGGATTAGAGAGGAGGCAATTCTAGATCCTTTCTCCCTGCATACCAATGTTCTGTGTGGAGGGAGCTCAGGAAGACTATGTTTGTGTGGAGCATTCAGACACAAAAGTTTTCAGTTCTGATACAGCTCAGATACAAATTTACCAAATAAATGGGAACTGGACCTGAAATAAGACCTAACTGTACATGATTAGATTTACTCACACTCATCCCTTTGTACAAGTGAGCCCTCATTCTCCCTTTTCCTTGTCGTTATTCCCTTCCCTTCACATCCTTAATGTCTCTGCCTGTTAAAATTTAGACCCTAAGTTCCTGGGAGAAAGAATCTTTCCTTTTCTGCTTGTAAAGACATAGAGGAATCCAGTAACACCTTTGACATTAACTGGGAAGATGTTTCTGGCATAAGGTTTTATGAACACAGTCCACTTTATCAGATGCATGGAGTGAAGACTCTGTGGACAGATAGATATACAAACGAAGTATAGGAATGTGAAAACTAATGGAAATGCAAAACATTTTGGGAGTCCTGATAGGTAATCAGTATAAATATGGTTGTAAGGAGTACTTAAAAGGACCAAAGTGGGAGACTGATTTTGTGTACAAGCTCAGATAAGCAGGTAAACAAAAATATAATGGAAGGCAATCTTTGCCTAGTGCATTGGTATGGGTACAGAACCAAGAAAATTTTGTAACTTGTGGTGATTCATGATCATTCCAACTGTGAAATTCTTTCCTTAGGTAGATAAACCTGACTTCTCCTTTGTTTTATTTCAAATGGCCATTAAAACATTCTTGTCTCCATGACTTTTGAGTGATTTAAAATGTATTAGCTCCCTTTTCTCTTTTTAAATGTTGCTGAGTTACAAAGTTTTTATTTTAAAAATGGTTAGAAAGTTTTAAATTGTAAGTCACCCCAGGGGTTATTTTTGATCTGAAATGCAACTGAGAAACAATTTTATAAATAAATATATATTTGTCCCTTAATGTAGGTTTGATTTTCACTTATCTTGCATGTTGTATTCCTGATTCCCCAACCCCCACCTTTCTCTATCCTACATATTCTGCCTGTTGTCAGCTAATTTTGTTCTTGTTAACTGTGTCAGGTAGACTGTGGAAAAGAAATGCTAAAAATGAAAAGGGACAGAGGAGGAATAGCTTTCTCATTAGAAAGCTTGAACAGCTCTTGGAAGACTCAGCAAGAAAAGATCACAGACAGAAAGTATGCTTTGCTACCAGCCAATTATTTCACAGCATGAGAGTAAAAACATTTTCTTAACAATTTTAAAGTGTTTGCAGCAAAAGGAGGGGAGCAGGTGTAATTAATGAACTGTATGTGTGCACGTATAGATAGATATAGATATATTATGTTTACGTGCAGATATGAAAAATATCAAAGTGTTTCACACATTTTTCATTGAATTTTTACGTTTTAGGACTTTTGTGGAAAAAATATTTGCACAGAAACATTGGCAGAAAATATTTTCCGCACAAAATATTTTTTTTTAACAGAAAGTGTCACAGTGTGAAAAATTTCATGCTAGTTGATCATTTTTTCAGGTATGTATCTCAGTATAGTAACACATTCTTGTCAGGAAGAGACGGGATATAATTTAATAAAATAAAATAAATCACAACAAGGATTGTGTCTCCCACGGCTAATCTGATTCCCTTCTGTTTGCTTTGTCTTGGCTGTTAAAGTTGAGAGGGCAGAAAAATAAAATGCCAGCAGAGATCAACCGAGGCCTCCAAAGCCAGGTTGTCACTGAATGTGGAATAAATGGCAAGAGAAAAGACAACTTGGACAGGAGAAGGAGCAAGTGGAGGGTGACATAGTTAGCTCCCACCCTGCCTGCTGTTTCTCCTTTGGGTCATCCCAATCCCCAACTTGCATATACAGCAAGTACATGTCAAGAAAAATGGGCACAATGGCATGACAGGAGGTAAAGAACTATGCTTGTTTGTTTTTTAAAGAAGAAATAAGCAGGGGAAGATTTAACCCCCACCCCATGCTTCATCATCTTTTGGAGTCTTCCAGGTAACTTTCCTCCAATTCCTTCCCCCCTCCAAAAACATAGCTACTGGGTGCTGTAATCATAGGTGAATGAAGGGCAATGGCACAGTGACCTGGTTATTTTTTATTCCTTACACTGGACTGTCAGACATTAACTCTTCCTTGGAACCCATGATGAGGTTGTGCCAGGGAAAACAAGGTGATAAAACCCTGTGATAGGTTTGCCTTAGGGTCTCCATGAGTCAGAAACAACTTGAAGGCCCACCACAACAACAAACATGTCTGTCTCTGTAGGTATATGTCTAGAGTGCAGCAAGATAGAATAAGCTCGGATGTGTGAAAAGAAAAACATGGTTTTGTTTCAGGGCCTCTCTTTTAACACACAGCATGACCAAGCTGGTTGTCTTCTCTAGTTTGCTTTATAACATTTGTAGCATTTCCTGGCCTTTCACTGAGTTGGTATAGCACTTACTCTTCCCAGCTGGCTTGAACTCTTAACCATCCTGCTCTCAGATGGCTGAAGCCCCCCAACTAACTGCCTTTTAATTGATAAGCAAGTTCTCCCCAGCTCCCTTCACTCCAGCCCCCACTCTGTGACATCTGATTGGCTGACTCAGCAGAGGACAGGCTCCAGCTGTGTCTATCCCATGCAGGTGTGGAAGGGGTGTGTTCTTTCCACAGAGGAAAAGATGCAAGCCCCTGAATTTTTCCCCAGTGGAGAGAAAAGCATCATGAGGTGGGAATTTCACAAGAGAGAGTTGACCCACTTGACTTAATTGCAACCACAATGTTTTTAGTTTTTGAACAAATAAAAAGGGGTAGTTATACAACTTTGCACAAAGCTGCTGCTCCAGAGACCAGGACAAGGAGCAATGGATCCAAGCTGCAGGAAAGGAGATTCCATCTGAACCTCAGGAAGAACTTCCTGGCAGTCAGGGCTGTCCGGCAGTGGAATATGCTGCCTCGGACTGTAGTGGAGTCTCCTTCTTTGGAGGTTTCTAAGCAGAGGCTGGGTGTCCATCTGTCGGGAGTGCTTTGAGGGTGTTCAAGCATGGCAGGGAGTTGGACTAGATGGCCCCTGTGGTCTCTTCCAACTCTACATTTCTATGATTCTATGAGAATATAGTTTGGTCCTGAAGGGCTATGGTAGCATCTGTCTCTTTTATTCCTAGTATGCACTGATCATGGCCATTTGTCCACCTCATGAATATTTTGCTTCCAATTTGACTTGTCAGCAACAGGCCTTCTGAAGCCAGCTCAATCTTATATGTAAGATTGTTGAAAGATCTCAAATTGTTGCTACATTTCTAAGATGCAGCTGCATTTTGAATAATTATCTAGAATATTTCTCCAGGAATAAATCTGTCATGCAGTCTATTGTTAACAACAGAAACCTCAAAACACAGAATCATGTCACATAGAATCAGATAATCTTAGACTTGGAAAGTACCCCAATGCCTGCCTAGCCCAGCCTCTGCCATGCTTAAGCACTCCTGAATGATGCCCATCCAGCCTCTGTTTAAAGCTGTCCAGAGATGGACAGTCCACTCCTTCCTCTGGCAGTGCAGGTTTTACTAAAAGATTACAGCTAAACATGGAGGATTATATATTATACTAAAAAACCTGGGTACCCCAAGATACGACAGTGGTGGCCACTGCTTTCAGCCAGAATTTTTGAAAAATGCAAAAGATCTTGGAAGATTGCAATCGTGGAAGATTGCAATCGTAAAAGATTGCCACAATAGCAAGATGCCAGGCAGAGGTTCCCTAATAGCCAAATGTCTGCCTCAAAATAGGCAGAACTTTAAGGAAACAGAAAGGTGCTGGACTAAATTGAATTTGGCCTCATTTAGGGAGGTTTCTTTATTCTTCTTTTTAAAAGTCATTATAGCTAGGGTGGGCAGAAAAGCTATACTTAATGTAAAGACAGGTCCATGCACAGTAAAGCTGAATGGGGTTTGGGAAGGAAGGGCTACAGGCTTTTGTGGATCACACCGGAGAAGATATGCTGAAGAGTTGGAGAAGATAGTGCAAAGGGAGAATCCCAGAGACAAGGCCCAGCTATCCCCCCACACATCTCACCAACAGCCTTGATAGCTGTATAAACGGTAGTAGCTGCTGCTTCTGTGCTCCAGTTTCAGCTCCTCTACCAGTCTTCACTGCTCTCCAGCTCCCTCTCCAGCAATGTTCCCCAGTTCACAATTTATTTGTCTAGTTCTGCTCATGTTCTTTTGCTTTCATTCTGCAACTCTGGTCATAGCTGGCAGTCTTTATCACTCTGCCAAACTATAATGTTGATATGGACTTATTGCTTATTAGCCAAAGAGACCCTTGACAGAGGCCCTGCCAATGGATGACCTCCAACACATGCAGCTCAGCCCATCTCTAAAACCGACTACCATTCATTTAGGAGAGAAAGGAAGATTTCCAAACTACTTCAAACTGGCTTATAATTGTGATCTATGAAAGATGCTCTGGTTGCTGAGAGATGTCTTATTGTTGATGCATCAACCATTTGATTTCTGAAATAGCTAACTTTACAGCTGCATTTTAAATGTGGAGGTTCCTAATGAGGAAGATTATAAGCAACAACTAATAAAATACAAGTCTGGTGCAGCAATTAGGCTGAGAAAAACAATTTTCCTTGGTATCTGCTGAGAACTGGAATTTGGCAGGGGGTACTGGTTACTTGCCCATCTACAGTTGGCAGATTGAAACCTGGACATTTTAAATTTGTTTCATCAGAACAGCTTACTGGAAAAAGAAAACCTGAATAGCTTATTGGCCTGTCAATACTGGAGTTTCACAGGCCTCTTTCCTGATTTGATGTTACATTGCTACACAATGATTAGTGCCCTTTTTGCACCTTACCTGGTGCTGCTGGCATCATGCGGGGATCACGGGAAAAGCCTCGTCCGGGAGGCACTTGCATCCCCTCCGCTTCCCCTCCACACCAGCTCCATGCTGGCCAGAAGGAAGTGTGAGGGCTCCGCCCCTTCCTTCTGCAGCACAGCTGGGTACTTTCCCAGGCTGCGCTGCGGGAGGAAGCATGATGGCTGCCTGTCTGGAGCCTCTGCATGCAAGGTAAGTGCGTGTGGGGCATGGGAGGGACGCGATTCATTTTCAGCAACAAGCCAAAAATGATACAACGCGCAATCGCCCCCTAATGGCCTCGGGAGCGTCGTGCAATTGCAAGGACGTCATGTGGAATGGTCTTCGCAATCGCGTGATGCTTCCGAGGCCATTTCACAACAGGACTGGAATGCGAAAAGGGGCTAGGAAAGGAAACAACACATAAAATGGGAATGGGGTCACCGGGGACCAACATGGCCCCTTTCGTTGTTAGTTCCATACTCTCTGTGCATGGTTTTCGTGTCCTTAGGTCTGGGCAAGATACAGATCTAAGCCAATTAATTAAATAATATTAATTTGTGACAAGTGTATGTGAAGTACCACAGCAACATGATCATTTATTCACTTCCTGGCTGGAGATGTCTGTTTAGACCCCTTTGGGAAATGGCTTGCTGGCTTAGATGGACCCTTGGTTTGAATGAGCAAGAGGTCATCATATGTTCTTTTAAAAATGTCAGGCTTTGAGCAGACAGAACTCAAAATGGCTGCAAATATAGAGCTGCAAATAAAATCTGTTCAATAACAGAAGCAAGAATTTCTTGTTTTCCCAAACAGATCTGGCCTTAGGTGTGGGTGGGCATTCTCCTGGGGAACAAAACCAAAGGAGGATGCTAAGTCGAGCTTGGTATTGGTTGAGGATACTCTTCTCAGGGAGCTAGGAGAAAAAAAAGTACTTTTCTTTTATCTTTTTTTTTAAGTTGTATAAGCTTTTTGAGGCACTAATCAGCAAGATGAACTTCCATGTGTTAATTTTAAAGTTGTGTATCATTTTCCATTTTCAATTTAATGTCATTTCTTTTAGAAGATAATCAGCAGAACACACACTTTGCAAAGTTTTGCATTTTTTAGAAATCTGCACTGCAGCATTTATTGGGAAGGGCTATAGCTCCTATGTATGCTAGGGCCAGCACCTTCGCAGCAACCAAAATTTTTCAAATGTATGAAATCCCTTGCTGAATCTTGCTAAGGCTAACTTGTCCTTGTTGTGCATTTTGTTTGTAAACTTGTAGCTTCTGGGAACTCAACAAACAAGGCACAAAGTTGATAGAGATTACCAGTTCTTGTTATTGGCCTCCAGCAGACAGTAATAACAACACATAGCACAGTTTAAAATATGAACACTAATTAAAAATACACAATCAGTTAAAAGATCATAGTATCAATTTGTAAAGCATACAAATTAAAAACAGCCAATTCATAATTTAAGAACCTGTAATTTAAAAACCAGCCAGATAGGCTTGCTGGAAGAGATTGGTCCTTAATGTTATTTCAAATGCAGAGAGCATATCCAGCTGTTAGATTTCTTTCAGCAGGTCATTCCACAGTTTGGAGGCAGTTAACAGTCGCTGGCCCGGCCCTGGCTGTCTGAAGTAGATGCCCCCCATCAAAGCTGGAGTGTATGGAGAGGATTATATGGGAGAAGGCAATCCCATAGATAACCCAGACCCAAACCATGTAGGTTTTAAAGGTAATAGCTAACAGTTTGTACCTTGCCCAGAAATTAATCAGCAGCCAGTGAAGTGATTTTAATATAGGTGTAATATAGGTATAGTAACTGAGAGCCAGCATGGTATAGTGCTTTGAGAGTTGAACTACAATACTGGAGACCCAGAGTTCAATTCTCTGCTTGGCTGTGGAAATTCACTGGTTGACTTTGGGTGCATCACACCCTCTCAGCCCCAGAAAACCCTGTGATAGGTTTGCCTTAGGGTCACCATAAGTTGGAAATGAATTGAAAGCACACAATAACAAAACCAATCTGGCTGCCATTTTTTTTCACCAACTGAAGTTTCCAAACCTGGTACAGAGGTAGCCCAAAGTATGGTGCTGTGCAGAAGTCCAGCCTTGAGGTTAGTACTGTGCTCACTACTGTCACAGATTTAGTGCTCCTGAACATGGATGTTAGACTATGCTATAATAATTGACTGTCCAACATGTTGTGATTTTACTAGAACTTTTCAAAAATCATTAGTGAGAAACTGTCATGTCTGTGGCACTTGTAGCTGTGGTAGCTACACTGTATTGTAAAAGTTCCTTTTTCCTTCAAGGTTCCTTGGCTGTATCTGTTGCTGATATGACTGCACCTGTTGTGGGCTCATCTGGAGGAGTGTATGCTCTCGTATCTGCACACCTAGCAAATATAGTAATGGTAAGTGCTGGACATTTGGGTGTTTCACTTTCTGGGACTAGAACTCTCAGAATCCCTGGTCGCCATGGCCTCCAGTTGGGGATTTAGGCTGTTGTGGTCTAAAAAAGTAACTTCCTCAAGCTTTGGTAAGGATGCATGGGCATGAGAATGAGAACTGCCATGCTTTGGATGTGGATTCTTGTCATAGCTGAACTGTTCTTTTTAATCCAAACTGAAGGATGGAATGGCCAAAAAACAGCCATGTGTGAATGTTAATGGGTAAAATGGTATGACTTTGTGAAAGACTTACACCTTGCCATGGCTCCATTTTGGAACAAAACAGTGGGAACGTACAAGCAAGTTAAATTACCTGGTATCCCAAAATGTCTATTTAAAATATGTTTGTAAATTTGTTTATTATCTTTCTATCTGCTCCCCACTCCTCTCCTCCAGCAGTAGCTCAGAGCAATGTATCCTCACACACACATGCACACACACAGTATTTTCATACAATCTTCCATCTAGGTACTGTCTAGGGTAGACAAACTGTGAAAATGTATGCCATAATAAATTTGTTAATCCTTAGGGTGTCACAAGATCTTGGTTGTTTATACTTAGTTGCAGTGATCTTCTCACATTACACAATTAAAATACGAATAATTCTTACTTAATGTTGACAAGGGAGTCCTTGCATAATGAAGATGATGCTTTGCATTTGTCACACCATCACTTTCATGACAGTACTCATTTTTTGTTATGTTTTCCTTTTACTCATGAGAGGAAAGGTTCTTAGGAATCTTTTTGCTTCCCTGTGTGCTTTTGGGTAGCTACGAGAAATAAATAATGCTCTTGCCTGTAGAGTGAAATGTTCTTGGAAATAAATAAACTCTGAGCAATAAGGCATTTCACCCAATGGGGAATAAAGCGGGGAAAGATGCATGAAAATGCTGAGAAGAAAATGCAATATTTAGCAGCTGTGTCCTGAGCTTTCTGACTACGTTACCTATTTTTGTGGAGAACCAAACAAAAGGAAATTAGTTTATTTTTTTGTTCCTTTTGCATCATGAAGGTTTTTGTTAAACTGTTACTGGAATTATTTACAGACAGATCACATGTGTGTAAGTGTAAGATGCAGATAGACCACATTGATTAATGATCTGGCTTACTGTCTGAATCACTGGATGTGAGCAAAGCCAGCCCTACTCTTAAACAGAGTCAGGCAATTGCCCCAGGAAGCATGTGCTGAAGGGCTGCACTGGCAGCTTCCCAGCTATTTTGTTTGGACTCTCTGGTTGTTCCCTTCTGTTGGAATACAAAGCCATGTATGCCAGCAACATGTCCTGAGTCCTCCAAAACAAATCTGCTGATTCTGATGTGGAAGAAGATGGTATAACATTCCTAGTGGTGAAATAAGGTTCAGCTGCCACTTCCCTCTGCTTCTTCAGTGGGGACGGGGAACATTTTGTCTTTGGCCTCACCTGAAGATGTGACTGCATGGTGCTCTTTTTGTACTACAACTGCCAGAATCCCCTAGGCTCTATGACCACTGACCATGCTGATTGGGTGGTTCTGGGGATTATAGTCTTAAAAGCAACTTTTCCAAGTTCTGTGATGAAAGTGGTCGTGGTGCCATTTACGTCTGGACACTCTGAGCAATGCCAGCCCTGATAAGCCTGCTTCTTAAAAACATACTTCCCTTGCAGTAGCAACTGGAGAATGTTGTATTGGTTGCTTCCATGCAGGCATGTTACTCCCTAAATTGTATTGTTAGTCCCAAGTACTGTAGACCCATTGAGTATGTTACCGAAACCAACAGTTTTAAGTCCAGCAGATCCAGTGGGTATACTGCACTACAGTGAGGATTAACAATAGGATTTGGGCTTCTGATTGTGATTTCCATCAATATTTTAAATACTTGAAAATTAATATCTTGTTAGTGTACAGTATGTGTATTAACATTTTAAATATAACATTCTGAAATGTAGGTTCTTGGCATCAGTTCCTTCAAAAGCAAATTGGAATGAAATTATTGTACTTCAGCTTTATGGCCAAAAACTTTTACTGTTCTCAGTTCTTTTTTTTTTACATGCTCTAGATTCTCATTCATTAACTTCTTAAAATTGATATGTTGAAGACTAGAGAAATTTAAGTCTGTTTAAACTTAAATGTGACTAATAGATATTAAATAAAATCCTCAGCTTCCTTTTTATTAAAGAAAAATCCCATAATCAAACCCTTGTTAGTAATATAAATTATGTGTCTGACTTTTGAAAAAATGCATATGTTTTTGGGTAGCTGACCCACTACATGTGAATATAAGTACTTTTTTTCACAATATGTTTTTTAAAAGCAAATCCTTTTCCCTTATTTTATAATCTTCCTTAATCTCTGTAGGATATAATACTATTTAGAAATTACAGTAGACTTTTTTTTTTCTTATGCAATCAGAGAATGATAGCTTACAGATCTAGATATACTGCCAAACGTTTTATCTCAAAGACAGACATAACTTCTTTCCCTGCTCTGTATGGCTGAAGGTAGATATAAGTATTATAGATCTTAAACATCTCTCCTTGTCACCAGTGATATGTAAAAGATAGGCCAGATTCTTAAAGGTGGCTGTCCTAAATTTTCCAATATTTATTTTCTGAATAATCAGTAGGAGATAGGTGAAGTTATAGTCCAAACATCTGAAGGGCCAAAATGCCTCTCTCCATCTTACATATTGCTTTGCTGAAGAATAAAAACTGAAGAAAAGGATTATTACTGGTGATCATGGAAGAGTTTTCTACAGCCATAGCAACTGGCGCACTTCTTGCATCATGGCTTTCTATATTTGTAATATTCAGCAAGCACAGATTGAAATTAAGAAAAAAAACTGTGTACAAAACTCTGCAAGCATAGCAGAAGGTTAATGCCTTTGACCATGAAGCCTAGGAAAATCTAACAGTTGTTCCCCATCCCAGGACTGGTGATGCCATTAGTCTAAGCAAGGTTATAGTCTCAGGTAGCAGGATGATGGGAGTGGCGAATTCACCGCTTCCCCCGTCCTGTTCCATCCTCAGAGAGGAAGATGCAAAGATAGCACCCATGTCTTTCACGCACTAGAGAAGAATGCAGTGCTGTTCTATGAAGGAGGAAAGTATGCCCACAGCACACATCTCCAAGGAGTGTGAAAGGGAGCCTGAATTTAGGTGCTTTCTGTTTTGGTGGTCAGTGAATCTTCAGCATTATAATATAGATGTTCTATGTATAAAGAGATGAAACAGAAAGTCAGGTCTCTAACACTATACTTCATAGAATTCAGTCAGATTTGCTCCTGAATAGATGCCCAGAGTGGATTATATAGTTCATCATTTTGCAATATAAAAGAGTTTATAAAACATGAACATCACACAGCTGAACTGAGTGTCAGCTGGTTCAGAACAGCTGTGGTACTAAAAGGCAGTTAATGCAGTTGAATTGCTACGTGCACTTCCCTGTTGTTTTTCATAGATTGCTGGGTACATGATGTCTGCAGAAGTATATAAAAAAAAAAGAACAGAGTAGAGAATATTTTTAAGGAATATAAAGGGAGTTCTGAATATTATGCAGGAGCCATGCTTGTGATTAATTGTGGTGAAATAGAAGACATATTTTCACATAGATTTGAAAAGGTCAGAAGCCTGAAACTGATCTAAAACTGAAAAAATGCCGATTTTAGCAATCTACAGTAGGAGCTGATTAATAACATAACAGTTTCTTGTGTTTGCAGCATTTTCATGATTAAGGAAAAACAACAGATTTCTGCCTTTATTCTGAACTTAGGGCACATCCAGACTGATTAAAAAGTCCCAGAGTTTGTTCCTTCTATATCTGTACGTGGGTTAAAATAAACCAGTTTGGGTAGCTGTTTTGTAAAAAGTCTCTGATTGTATCTGAAGCTGACAGAAAATATTGTGGGATAAACCAAATGTGTATGGATCTCCAAAAGAAAATTGAAAAAGACCAGGAACACAATTTGAGATAGTCTAGTCTTTTTAATCCATCTAGACAAACCCTTGCTGGAGCTGTTGGTTTGATTTCAGATTGATCGATTGATGGCCATAGACTGGCTTGGGGTGGGGGCATGTCAGATACCAGCTCCACAAATTTATCCAAGTGTGGTATCACAATTAAATGAGAAATAGGTTTCTGCGCTTAAAATGTTCCTTTCTTCTTTACCTAGGGCTTTTAGATCAACTGTGGGTAATTTACAGTGGGTCATGGGTCTATCTTTCACCCCTCACAGCCACTGTAGGCCGCATTGATGGTCAGGGCCAGAAATGCTAAAAAACTGAGTGAAAGGAAAGCAGACATAGCTGGAAGTTCACTTGTAGTTTCATTTGAGGTGGGTTGAAGGCCCTGCGCCCCAACTTAGATCCAAACTGCCAGCCCTGGAAACTACCAGGAGTGGGGGATGAAGGCCTTGGTGGTGCGTGAGGTCTATACTTTTCCCACCTATGCAGTAAAATGGAGGTCATTTTTCTATCCTAACCTTTCTTGGGTAATTTTTGATAAGGTCACATGTATGGCTAGCCTTGATTTTCATGAATCATCAGAACAGGAAGTGGGGAGAAATTTCATAAACACTTAGAAATGTAGTGAAGTATGATGAGAGGAAAAAGAATGCTAAGACCAGTAGCCTTCTGGAAGAGCAGTTCCAGCAAGGAAAGCTCCCAGAGTCTTGTTATTAAAAAAAGAAAAGAAAAGAAATTTAGTGGCCTGGGCATGTTTCTATAGTAACTAGTATTGAGCATGCTCAAAAGCTATGGAGCATGTTGTTTCAGAATCTCCCCATAATAACAAACAGTAAACCTTTCATACAGTTGAAAAAAGACCTGACCAAATTTATATGGCAAGGGAAAAAACCAAGAATTAAATGGAATATTATGACAGATCAAATACTTCGAGGAGGAATGAGAGTACCGGATTTTCAATTATATTACAAAGCTGCGGCATTCGCATGGCTAAAAGACTGGATTGACTTACAAGATACAAGAATGCTTGCACTGGAGGGAGCAGACCTGAGGATGGGATGGCATGCCTATATGTTTTATGATAAAGCAAAAATTGACAAAGATTTTTCGCATCACTATATCAGAAAATCGCTTCTGAAGATATGGAATGAATATAAGAGCAAAAAACATAAGACAGCTACCCATGTGGGTATCCCCTCAAGAAGTTTTCTTTGGAAGATGGAAGGAAACAGAGAAATGGCTGAGATATGAGGACATATTAGAGAAAACAATGACAAATACTTATAAGATCAAATCAAGAGAAAAATTGGAACAGGAAGGATTGCCATTAAGTTGGTTTCCATACAGGCAGCTAAATGAGAGATTCCAGATGGACTTGAAGACTTATGGAATAGAATCCAAAGAAAGGACAGGAGTGATTAAATGGATCTTTGACAATCCACCACATCTGTTAGCCCATATATATCAAGAAATGTTAACACAGGAGAGACAGGAGGAAACTGTGAAATCTGCAGTGATTTTGTGGGCACAGGATATTGGGCATTCAATTCAATTAGATGAATGGGAACAGAGCTGGAAAAGGACACAAAAATTTACAATGGCTCAGAATCTCAAAGAGAACTATTTTAAAATGTTTCATAGATGGTACATGACACCAGACAAGTTAAAAAAGATTTACAACACAGGCACAGGAATGTGCTGGAAATGTCAGAAAGAGGTGGGAACAATATTTCATATGTGGTGGTCATGTCCCAAGGCAAAGAAATATTGGAGTGAAATACATAAAAAGATGTGTGAAATACTGAAGGTTCAATTTGCAAAAAAACCTGAATTTTATTTGTTAAACATGACAAATGTTCTTGAGAATACTAACATTAAGAGGCATTGAAGATTAATATTGTACATGATAACGACAGCTCGAATTGAATATGCCAAATTGTGGAAATCTCAGCAAATACCCACAATTGAACAATGGTGGGGGACATTTATTGAGAATAGAAATGCGGATATTGTTTCACAAAGATTAAAGGGGAAATCGGATGATCAGATAAAAGCAGAATGGCAAATTGTAATGGGTAATTGCTGGGAACTGCCAAGTGCAAATGTCTGAATTACAGTTGAAATTAAAGAGGAATAACTGTAACATAACAGGAGTTGATGAGAGAAATGCAAGATCAAGCATGTAAGATGAACATAGAATTGTGAGGCATAATTTTTTATATGTGAGTAGATATCCAGAAAATGAAAACTAGATCAGAGTGGAAGAACAAAAACATTACATGTAAAAGTACAATTTGAGATGGTGTTTTTTTTATTTGTGAAACTTAATAAAATTATATATATAGAAAAAAGCTATGGAGCATGCTCAGTAACAGCTGTCAAATACCTGTTGGACCTAATGGGATCACATTTCACTGCAACTGTAGAAAATGTGTATAAGATGAGACTAGCAGAGGATCAAGCAATCTTTAATGTATTATTTAATGCCCAGGGGGACCAAGGATTTTTGACAGGTGACGGATAGAAATTCTTGCTGACCTCCTCAACAGAAACACCTGAGAAATATGCCTCTCTACTATTCATATCTAAATCATATCTGCAGATAAATTTGTCCTTACTATCACAATGCCAGGAAATCCTGGGGTTGTTCCTGTGTTGAGTAAAAAACATATGTTATTTGTTACCTTAGTATGCACAAATTATCATATGATTCAGTTTGAACCAGGTTCCTTTCCTATATCTGTTAGATTTCTATATTAGTTCCTTTTTCCTTAAGTAATAGTTACCTTGTCACCCCTTCTCTGCCTTTTTTCCCCTAAGCTAAACCTCCCCAAATATTGCAACAATTTTTCATACTTAGTTGCTCCAGCTATTTGCCCATTTCTGCTAGTTTTCCTAGCAGAACATCTTTTAAGCCAATTCCTTCAAACTATAGCAGAATAAATGGTACTATGCAGCAGTTGGAGAGAAGCCTTCAGGAATATATAACGATGAGTCGGAAACTTGAATAAGTGGCACCGGAGAGTGAAAACAGGGGTGTAAAAGGTACATAGAGGCATTCTACATGTTTAAAAGTTAGAAGGGTATGCAATAATTTATCATTTCGCTGTTGGCCTGTCCCTTCTTCTACCCACATAGACATTCTTCATCTAGTTTTCAAAGAAGTAAAGGTGTTAGTCTCTTGCAGTATAAAAAAGAAGAAGAGGAAGGGTATAGAAAAAGAAATGTGGCAGCACCTTTAAGACTAATTGGTTTTTATTTTTTCATGAGCTTTCCAGGATATAAACCCACTTCTTTAGATGCAGTACAGCCATGAGTCTTAACCTGGGGTACAGGGACACCTGGGGGTCCACAGAGCTATCACAGAGGGTCTGCGAAGCCCTGCTGCTGGACACCAACAGTAGCAGCAGAACAGGGAGGTGGCGGCAGAGGAGGAGGTGCTGAAAGTGCTCACTCATTTGCAAACGAGCACACTTTGGGCACATGCACACCTGCCCACATGGCCACATCCCTGATGAAAGGGACATTGGGGCAGGAATGTGTTTGCATCCAAACTATGACTCTGGGAACCAGGGTTTGACTCCATACTCGGCCATGGAAGTCCACTGGTTTACCTCAGGCAAGTCAGGTCAGCCTCAGAGAAAGGCAAAGGCAATGGCAACAGATCTTGCAAGAAAACCATCATGATAGGTTCGCCTTAGGGTGGCCATAAGTCATTTTCAAAGGGGAGAGACATGATGGCTAGAAAGATCCTCCCCTTCTCAGTGGGGCTTTGTTGTTGTGTGCCTTCAAGTCACTTCTGACTTGTGGCAGCCCTAAAGTGAACCTATCACAGGGGTCTCTCTCTCTCTCTCTCTTTTCTTTGCAAGATTTGTTCAGAAGGGGTTTGCCTTTGCCTTCGTCTGAGGCTGAGAGAATGTGACCTGCCCAAGGTCATTCAGTGCCTGAGTGGAGATTTGAATCCTGGTCTCCAGAAACCTTTAATAAATAAATACGTATTTGAGATTTTGAATAAATATTTGAATATTTAAATTTAAATATTTAAAATTTGAGGTAAATCTTGGGGGTCCCTGGCAAAAAATTACATTTGCAGGAGTTCCTAGAAAAGAAAAGGTTAAGAACCACTGCAATACAGTATGATTATAAATACACCAGTATAACACATACTTATACAGTTGTAGGAATGTGATAGAATGTAATAAAATCCGGAAAGATTGAAGAGTCCTCACTACTGCACATATAACACAAATAATCTTCTCAGAGAGAGTTTGTAACCCTGGGAAACTGACTTTTGGTAAGCAGAATTATTGCTTTCGCACATCAACGCTAACTGATCAGTGCAAAGTTCTGAAAGACCCGTATCACATTATTCAGCTAATTGAAAATCTATGGCAAGGGTCATTATTTGCATCTTTCTGGATCCATTCCACTCCTACAACTGTGCAAAAATGCTTTATATCTGAGCATTTATTTTCACTCTATACTGCATCTGAAAAAGTGGGTTTATATCCATGAAAGCTCATGTGGGGAAAAAAACCAATTAAAGGTGCTGCCACATTTCTTTTTCTTTTTCCTTTTCTTCCTCCTTTCTTGCTCCTTTTTATACTTTTCATTTAGCTGATGAACTGTTAAGAATCAGGGGAGTGGGAGAGGTACCACAGTAAAACTTTGTGGCAAAGAGAACAGACGTTTAGAAACCAATCTGATTATGCAGTCCTGGCAGCATGGAGCAAACAGATTAAACTGGGATTCCTATCTTGTTGATTTCTTTTAAAAAAAACAAAAACCCTCTCTCCTTTGGTCAGCATTGCTGCTGACTAAACAAGGAGGAAGAATTGATTGACTTCAGAAAGCTAAGCCTTAATTTTATTCTTTTCTGCCTTGAAGCTTGGTTAACATGGCAGAGGCTACAGTAGGTGGCACAAAGCTTGTTTGTCCTCATTGAAGGCTAGCATGTCTGTTGATGCTCACATCTGCTTTCACCTTATGTGCACATGAAAAGCTTAATTATAGACTGTTGTTTTTTTCTTTGCTTTTCCAGAATTGGTCTGGAATGAAGTGCCAATTCAAGCTGTTGCGCATGGCTGTTGCCTTGATCTGTAGTAAGTATCCTTCTCTCTGATATGCCCTTTCAAAAGAAATTCTTGTAAGTGTATCTGCTATGTGTGTTTATGTCCTTCAAGTCACCTGTAAATTTATGACGACCCCATGAACTTCATAGGATTTTATTAGGTAAGGAATACTCAACAGTGATTTTGCCAGAACCTTCCTCTGAAATGCAGTCTAGACTACCTGGTATTCATTGGTGGTCCATGTACTTGAGGGCTGACCCTACTTAGCTTCCGAGATCAGACAGCATCTGGTGCTTTTATGGTATCTATGGTTATTTTTGTTCCACGCATTTCTTAAACAAGTAGTCTGTTTTAGGCAGAATTTGTGGTGAAAACATGGAAAACAGAATCCTAGCTGATGGTTCATCTTGGGTCCTTACCCTCCAAGAAGAAAGCCTGTGTCTTGTAGTCACAGGTTGGTTGGTTGGTTGGTTGGTTGGTTGGTTGGTTGGTTTTTCTGGGACAGAAGTAGTATTGTGAATGAGCAACATGCTGCCCCAGCCAGCCTCTCCACACCAAGTTCTCCTTTGTGAAATACAAGGATGGGGGAAGTACAGCCCCAAAATGCTATTTTTGAGGCAACCAGCATGCCCCCGATTTTTAAAAAGTAGTGTTGCGAAACAAAAAGTCTTCCACACCCCAAAGCAGGGGTGGGTGGGCAATTTTGCTGTGGTTTTGATCCCCGCTGGGTTGACTTCCAGTTGACTTCCTGTTGCAAAAAAAGACCTTTCCTGGGCCTAAAGCAGCCCACAGGGGACAAACAGGTCCCAATGGAAGGATGTTTTGGACATTTTTTTCCAGTTTTGAACAAGGGAGCATCAGGACATGGTAGTTGTTCACTCCTCGTGTAATGCAATCTTGAACTTGCCTAATGTAATGACTTTGTCAGTTCCTTGGTATTCTCATTTAGGGCTGAATCAGTTCACAAAACAAAACCGAATCATGAGAGATCAGGTTGGACAAAAGCAGTGTTGCAAAGTGAAGCTTTATTGATGACTGGATGATCCAAATATTTTATAGCGGAAAAAAAGCATTCAGAGGTTTTTCAGCTAATAAGCAAGCTAGTGTCTCTTGTGACTGGTGACTGGTCTTGTGATTGGTTTCCCAAAGTCCATAAGATGCCTTCCATTGGTCAGCAGTTTGTCTAGGCTAGGATGGTATGCATTAACCCTGTAAACTGAGCAAAGCATTAGCTCAGGGTTTAAATAGCCAAAAGCTACAGACAAATAGCTTTGCAAGTAGTATCTTCTAGAAACTATGGGAACAGGAGAAGCAGGCAGCTAACAGAAAATTCACTCCTCCATGTCTCTCCTAGCTAGGCTGAAGGTGGAAACATGTGAGGTCTGAGATCTCATAAGAAAACAGGGCATTTCATGGCCTTTTCTAAATGTTACACTTTCATACTCCTTGGAGCTGTGTGCCACCATTCTGGACACTGCAGTCAAGTTCTCTTGGTGGCCAGAACTTCCTATCCCCACAACTGTGATGATATCTACAAGGAAACATATAAAATGATGTCACTGTGGCATGAGATATGTGGAACTGCATATTATGGATGGTAGGAGTGGAATGTGGGGGTGCTGTGTTGGCTTTAGCCCTGTGCTGCATCTCAGTTGCCCTTGTATGTTATCAAATTGAACCTCATGAGAATATGGAGGTGAACCAAGATGGTGTGTGACTTAACTGTGACTTCTCTGTTCCAGTGAGCTTTGAATTTGGACGAGCCGTGTGGTTGAGATTCTACCCATCTGCTTACCCTCCATGCCCACACCCAAGTTTTGTCGCCCACCTTGGTGGGGTGGCCGTTGGAATCACCCTTGGTGTGGTCATTCTAAGGAACTATGAGCAGAGACTCCAAGATCAATCCTTATGGTGGATCTTTGTCTCCATGTACGTGGTGTTTGTACTCTTTGCCATATTCTGGAACATTTTTGCCTATAGCCTCTTGGACCTGAAACTACCTCCACCTCCTTGAGAGCCTAGACTGAGGAACTGTTAAGGACAAATTGATGACTTCCACCTGCCAGCTCCATTGGGGGTAAAATGAAACCTGAGGATTTATTTTTGTATGAAGATTATAGGATACAAGCAAATCCACCTTCCTGAAAGGCACATGTTGAAAAAGCCCAGATGGAGGATGACCATACTACTGAAACAAAGGTGACTGGTTAATTGAAACTTGCTTGGAAGATATGTGGACATGCCAATTTGCAGAGATCGCAGTATTTTATTAGAGCTAGGCCTTCTATCCCTTGCTCACAAAGGTAGTTTGGTGCTGATGTCATGATAAAGGGCTGATGATTTAGCTCAATATTTATGTAAGTGGGTGCTTCTTCCCATCGCACATATTGGTGAATGTTTATGCACACAGTGAAATTTTGCCTGTATTCCCCTGGGTTAACCTTCTACTGGATCTGCAATTCAAAGCTTTATGGGCCATCTTTTGGGCCATTGGGGAATACCAGTTTCTTTCTTTAACTGATGAGATACACCAAAAGGACATGTGGCCCTGGCTGCTTGGTTTGCTTTTAATTGATAGGTTAGGCAGTTGGTACTATACAGTTGCTAATGCCCAGCGAACTTAAAGAATGTATCACATAGAAAGTTCTAGATGGTTTGAGATATATATATATATATATATGGGTTCACACACAGTCTATGACAGTGGCCACTTTTCAATTAAAGGACAAACCAAATGGCAACAAAAGATCTAAAGGTGCTTTAACAAGACTCTGAAATACAATTGCGTATTTAATTTTTGCAGTTTTGTGACTGGGTTGTTATTTGTCACAGCAAATTGAACATTATGTCTTTTTTTGTTGACAATCATGTTTTTTTCTTTTGGCCTTGATTTTCTTCCTTGGTCCGCCTAAGGCAATTTAAAGCAGCGACTGCTCTGTGACAGGACAACAGTTAGGGAGATTCTGGGAGAGAGAGGGTATTGCATTGAGGTTCTGGAAATAGAGAGCTGAGTGTGCCATGCAGCCCACCCTGCACCGCCTAGACATCAAGTAAAATGGAAAATATTGTTCCATTGTCAGCTTCTGGATGTGGAAGGGGTTGCTTAGGCAGCATAATATCTTGCGTCATCCATACTAAAAAGATATTACCAGAGTTTGTTTTTAAATTTTGAAGATGCCCTTCCACAGCATTATACCTCTCATAACCTTTATGGATGCCCTCTAAAGTTTGGGTCAATACCAATGTATGGCACTGTACAAGGTCTACAATCATCTTTATTTTTGATGCATTGATTCAGCAACATCTGCTCAGTTTTGTTCAGAAAATGTGAATGTGGTTCCTTTGCCTAATGGATTGTAAAAGTAGCCAAGTGCTGCTTTTAAAATCTCTCATACAGACTTTAATTTGTCAGGGATATATTTGACCATATACCTCATGTAGGGCCAAGTTTCCACAGAAGTAGTAAAAGTGTGACCAGTATGTGCCATATCAAAACAACAGGAGGCATGTGATGTGACTGTATGCTTCCACGTGGCAGGGTGAAGGGAGTGGGAATCCTTGCACATTGAAAGTTAGGGGTCAGGGAGAAGACAGTATTACAATTGTTATCCTTTCTAGCTAGTTCTCTGTGTGGAATAATTAATTTTTGTACAGAGCAACATTTTGTCCTGTTAAGTGCTCCCCCCGATGCCTGCAATGATGCAGTTCAGACACAGTTTGAGCACTGAAGTAAGAGACTCTTTTTTAGAGTTCAGGTGTTCTGCACAAGGAAGTTGCTCCAGGGATTGGTAACAACTGGTGTTTTTCCTTTAGCAGTTTAGTGTAATATAGCAGTTTAGTGTAATAGTGAATATTAGGAGAAACTTAAGCTTATATGAGTGCTCTACTGCTGAAACTGAAATTTTACATGATGGTATGTGGCTGTATACCCAGGATAAGCCAAGGCCTGTTGTTGAGCCAATTAGTCCTAGATTCCTGGCATATGTATTTGTATTTTTATGATAAATTTTTGTTGCATTCACACTTTACAGTTGTGTTATATGCTAAAGAGTGGTGAGGAGCCAATGGCCTTCCAGATTGTTTGGACTACCATGACTGTAATTCCTTACCATTGGCCAGAGTGACTGAAAACTTCTGGAACTGGAATCCAAAATATTTGGAAGGCCAAAAGTTTCCCACTACTGTGCTAAAAAAATTAAGTGGATATCTAAAAATGTAATGTGTGAACAGGTCTTTTATCTCTGATGGCAACAAACTGGGATATGGTTCCTGGGAGATGTGGCAAGTTGTTAGGTGCCTGTTTTTGGACACTGCAGCAGCTGAATTCACTGGTGTATCTGAAACAGAAGTTTAAACAAACCAAACAGGAAGCAAAAATTGTAGAATAGCAAAGTACTGTGCAGTGCAGGTAAGCTGTTTCTTCACCTCCCAGGTGTTTGGTTTGTAGAACAGTAAACACACTCTAAACCACTACTAGCATACGAGTGCAGGAGTGCATTGGGAAAAAGAAAAATCGCACTCTTCCTTCTTTCAAATATTTTTCACTACAGGGTGTTACATATTCATTCACTGATAAAATGGTTTGGCTTTGCCTCATTCTGTTGCTCATCTCATGGTGACCAAACTCTCCACAGCTCAGTCTGGAAACTACGGTAGTTCAGCAAACAAGCATTCTCACTAACTTTTCTAGGAAACAAAAAGGCTTTGTCTTTTTTTCTTAGAGTTCTCCACTGGCTTGTAGTATTGGCACATGGGCACTAATGAGGCTGAGCAGATGTGCCTTATTGTATGGTTTCTGGAAATTCTTAGCTCCCAGCATCAGCCATGGCAGAGAGTCACTTGGAAATTCAGCCATGCATATCTGGAAAGAACCATGCCCCGAGCTAAATTTGAGTTTTAGATTGGGTTGGGAGACTACTGCAAAAAAAGAAGTGAGGCTGCAAGAATTAATAAATGTTCACCAAACTAGAAAATCAGATTGGGCAACCTCATCCGGTGATTCACAGCAGATGTAAGGAAACTTTTATGGTTAAAGAGCTCCCGTGCATGTGTCTGCAAAGCAGCTGCTAATTTGCTGATTTCCCGTGCGCAAGATATAATCTTGCATAGCCTCCCAGAGAAGAACTTTGGAGGGAGATGTTGCTTGATTCATCCTACAAACCAAGCATTATGAACCAGATCAATTTGTATTTTGAAACAGGTTATTGGGAGTGTGAGCACTCTCTTCTTGTTAGGTAGACAAGCTTCACCAAAATATGTAAGATGGCTTCTTTGACAGGGAACAGACAGCATAGCCAAATCCATGTTGCATATCAGTATTCTTGCCAAATAAGCAGGGGAACCACAGAAGTCCATTTCATTTGTATTGAGATGGATAGAGTCCTGTAGAATCCTACAAAGACTTCTTCTGCTGTTAAATCAAAAACAAGAACTGTACTGAACAGGAATCCAGCTCATTAGAGCTGACCCAGAGACATGGGACGGGGGGGGGAACAGAATTTTGAGATTGTCTACCCCTCTTTGGATTTCCTCTTGACGAGCTCACAGATTGTTGCCATGGTCAAGCTTAGGCTTTTGAGTGATTTGAATACAGTTTGGCGTGAGTCTCATTAATGAGTTTATGTCAAATCCTTTTTTTTCTGTGATAGGCTTTTTGCCTTTATAAAACCAGTGCTTCAAATCCTCCATAAGTAAAACAAAAGAACACTGTGGTTGTTTTTCCTATGAGTGGGTAACACATCCAAACAATTGCTTTATTAGTAGTGAAATAGCTGTCATAATAAGGGAGGAGTGAATGGAGTATGTGTCTTTGTTCTTCCATAGTGGAAAATTCTAAGGGGTGGGCAGAGTTTGCCACACAGGCCACATGCAGCCCCCTAGGCTATTTTTAGGAGACCCAAGCCCCTCTTACCGCCCCCCCCAAAAAACAACTGTAGAAAAAAATAGATTTTAAACCACAGGCTAATATGGGATTGGGTGGACATAATTTATTTTATTCTCCCCAAAATAAGAAGCCTGCCCATTCAAAATATGAACTTTTTTGAACCCAGTGGCATGTCCAGGGTTTGCTCCCAGACCTGCCAGCATTGTTCAGCCCTGTTTTAAGTAAAGGGCTAAACAGGGCAAGTAGGGTAGAATAGCATCAGGAGGAAATTGTGATCCCAGTAGCATCCTGCAAGTGTATTGCTTTAGGGGCAGGATCCTGTTAGTGTTTTATACAAACATATCTCTGTTTTGAAATGGGGCACAGAGACTATTCTTTTTGCTCTTTCCACTCTGCTAAAAACTTCCCCTTCCAGCTGCAAAGCTCCAGGTAGGGTAGGGTGGCAGTGGCTCCTGCTCCTTGCTGGTGAGGAGGGAGGCAATTCAGAGGAGGAAAAAGTAGCTGTTCCAAAGGGAAGGAAAAGGATGGTGCACTCCATCTGGGCACACGTTGTCATTTTTCCTTCCTGGGTTCCTGGTCCAGCGGTATCTTCTTTAACTGCCTCCACGCTCCCTGTTGGTAAGGAACAGCCTCAGCGGCCCCTCCTGGGTCTCACGAAGCTAACCGGGCTGGGGAGGAGGAGATGGAAATGTGCAGTCAGGGCACTTTTCTATACTTGCTTGGCCTAGATTACCCCATAGAAGTGAATGAGAGCCAGAATAAGACAAAACCAAAGAGGAAGGTAAAGGTATGCCTGGATATGGAGCTAAGATAAAAGGATGCCTGGATGTGGAGCTAAGCCTTTCAGCTGCCTGTGGTGCTTCCAGGATCTGGAGAGAAGTGGAACATTCAGCTCCCCTCTTCATTGTGTTCCAGGTTACACCCTGTTTACTTTGTCCCATTAAACGTCATCTTAGATGTATTGCTGGTTAATGCTCAGCAATCATAAGAAAGAGCAGCAGAATCCATTTTCAACATCACAAGGATTAAGAGTGCAGATTTTTCTTTCCATCCCAACATCAGTTCATATTTCCCAAACCCAGCTTGCTGTACAATCTATCCTCCCACCTCCTGTGACCTCAGCACAGTTATAGAAGCAATGGGGAGATATTGTAAGTAAGACAAATGAGGAAAGTTCACCCACCCTGTTTGTTTAAAAGACTGTGTTCCTCTACACTATTTCTCTCCTTTCTGTGGTGCAGAGTCTCTTTATGGATTTGTCCCATGACCTAGTATTGAATACATGACCAAAGCCATCTGCTTTTTTTCTAGGATTTATTGGTCATCCTAAAGCGGGTATATGTAACTACTGACCTCCATAAGCTTTAAAACTACAACTTCTATAATCTCTGAATGCTGGGTAGGGCTTATGAAAATTGTAGTGCAAACTCTCTGACAAGAATAAGATTTTCTACCCCCATCCCAGAGCAGTGAGTAGCAAAGCCTGTTAACAATCATTGACTCACCCATCCATCTCCCTTTTCTCCTGCTTTTGGGTCAGTGTTTGCATGCGCACAATCACTGTTATATCTAATCATGTATGTCAGGGAAGACTTCAAAGTGGCACTGTTCCATGGTTGGTATTTGCACAGCTGGCTGCAAATTTGTGTCTGCTTTACCAGTGTGATAGGCATTTGGCCTGTACAAGTACTGTGCAGGCTTTTTTTTTTTTTTTGGCAGCACAGCAGTTTCATCTGGCAAACCTCTGTCTTATTTACAGCAGAATGCTTCACTGATTATTGAACAGCAAGCACGGTGAGATAGGACTTCAGCTTATAACAGGGTACTTGTTCAAACATAGTAGTGTATTGATGCAGTCCTGCTTCATGGGGGATACTGCCAAAAGGTAAAAATTCTGCCAAAAATTGGTTGTTTGTATGAACTTTTAATAATGGCAGTAGTGCAACTGGGTAAGCATGCCTCTGCCAAAGTACACCCTCCATGACACTCACTGTCACATACACCCAGAAAAGATTACTATTGATCCATCCCTCTTGCAGGTGTGCCACCAAAGAAGTGCAGGAATTGGGGTAGAGCAGAATAATTTTTAACTCTTCTTTCCCGTATGTATGTATGTATGTATGTATGTATATGTAGTTTCCAGGCTAAAACAGAGCAGTTTATGTATGCAGTATTTTCAGGGATGATCTCATAAGCAGAATGTCATGGGACAACAGATTCCATTATAGCATATTGGTTGCATGTACGTGACCCATTTAATTGGACTGCGGAGGTGAGGAGAGAATAGGTTACAATAGCATGAGATAAACCAATTTCTGGACTACACCACTTGAGACTGTAGTGGGGGCTTATGGCTAAATGCTGCAGCATACTCAATAAAATGCAATACAGAACAATCCATATATAAGTGTAGATACCAGGGAGAAGAATTCTTGGCTAGTCTCTATCTGCTGGGATATTATTTGTTATTATTATTAATTAACCCTCAACATCATAAACGGGGCAACACTCGCTCAGGTGAGTCTGTATCTGTTATCCGAAGTGGTGCATTCCAGAAACAGGTTTATCTCTTCATCTACTGATTTATGCAAACCAGACCTTAATGCTGCATGGAACTTCCTGCATAATCTGGCTCTGAACTTAGCTACACATTTTCCATGTCAGTTATTACAGTAGAGAAGAATTGTCCTTCCTGGTCATTTACTCTGCCCCTTACCATAGCAAAGGACAATACATTACAGATTCAGGAGAGTACAACCAGCCTTTCAGCAAAGTTAGTCACTAGAATTTCTCTCTTATATTACACAGTTTTATAAGCATCCACCACCCTGACAAATTCAGTGTTCACTTGATTTCTACACAATAGGTATACAAGGCTTAAAAGCCTTTTGCTAGTCAGCTCACACAAGACTGAGGCTGCTCTGAGTTAAACTGCCTCTTAAAGCCATCCACTGGTTCTGGGATATTGCTCCTCCAATGAGTGATTAGGGGATAAATTTCTCCCTTACCTCCAGATGTCCTTGCGAGCTTACAACATTGCGCTGCTGCAGACATTCATAGATTAATTACATCTTGCGGTAGGTCTTAGCCTCTTGACAACAGTCTTTGCATTTAACACTGCTCCTGCCAGAATCCCTGGGATATAATCTTAACCTTTATTGATATATGTAGATACATTAAAATGCCATTGAGAAAGAAAACTACAGGCTGAAATGCAAACAAACATAGGCTTAAAGCCAGTCTCCTCTTTTGCTGAATTTGCACGAAGGGGAATAGGTTCAGAAAGTGCTATCAGATATGTTCTTATCTTTTAATAATGAAGAATTACAACATAGAGGTTAAAGAGCAACTGAACAAGAAGGATGGTAAAAGAGAGGAATTGCTCAGAATCTACAGGGACATCTGCTGGCCATTGTTGAAAAGAACTACTGTTTCTGAAGGCTGTTAACCATTTTAAATTAGGTTTTTAATGACTGCAAGCTTGTTCTAGGTTGATTACTACTTCCCTATTAAACAGGTGGCAGTGATGATTGCAAGTATTTATGGGCAAAATGCAGGTCATGAGCTGTGTGTGGCCTTCCAAGTCCCCAGGCCTCAAAAAGATTTTTAAAAATTCCAGGCAACTTTACCATAGCAGTATATTCTTTGGTCCCAACCAGTTTTCCTAAAATAAAGGGTGAATATCTTGGGGTGTGCTTCAGCTTTTTATCAGCTGAAATGGCATGTGAGAAAGGGTTAAGCAAATCACTGCTGGTTCATTTTAAACAAATCGGAACACATGTAATGTCCAAAATCAGGAAACTCCTCAAATCAGGTTCCAAAACTTGTTCCTGAGTTGTTCCTGCTAGCTATTATTTAAAATGGGAAGGGGGACCCTGTGGTTGCTCAGATGTGGTTGAATTCTGACCAGAATGGATAAATGAGCAAGGAAGATGGGAGCCTTCCACAGCATGTAGAGCAGAGCTTTCCAAACTTTTCATGTTGGTCACACACATGCATCATTTCGTGACATAGTAATTCAATTTTACTAGCAACCCGGAGGTTAAACTAACCCCTTATAACAAACCTCCCTAACAAACTAACCCCTTGTAGGGAGGTTAAACTAACCTCTTATAAGAGATATAGACACATAAATAAATTGTAATAACAAAATGTATGGGGACACAACATATCTCATGAAAACCTTCATAGATTTTTAAAAATATGTGATTTACAAATAATAACATATATTTACAAGATTGCAGGTGACACATCTACATACTTCAGGTGACACAGTAACGTGTCACAGCACACAGTTTGGAAAGCCCTAATATAGAGAGCCACAAGTTGCCTTTCTCTTTAAGAGCAAAAGCATGCAAGTACAAGGCTCTCAGCAGAGTTCGTTCCCATATCAGGAACCAATAGTTTTCCATGTCTGAACTGGCCTTCTGAATCAATAATATGTGAATCAACAGATTTACATTTCAAGCCTGAGACTGACATATATACTCATCCCTTCACTAGTTCTTAAATCAGATCAAAGTATTCAGTCATCATCCACTGGGATAGCTATTTTTTTGATATGTCACCAGAAAACAATCATTACCATTAAGAGGCCTTAGACTAGTTGGGAAACCAGAAGCTATACAGTCTCCTGTTCCCAATGCAAGGAAAAGATGACAACGGCACTTTTTTCACAAGAGTATCATAAAAAGATGGAAAATGTAGTTTTCTTATTAAAGTATTAAAGTTTTGGATAATACTACATTTCCCTTTCTTTTAGGATAATCTTAAGGAAGAATTCATACAACAGTGAATTCTATTTCAAAAATGCAAATGCAATAAATTTCAGAGCATTTATCTACTTAAAGACCACCGTAGGCATCATGAAATTAATGAATACACTGAACATATGTTGGTGCAGCCAGGAGTCCTTTGAAGACTTTTTACAGTTTGACAATTGGACTGAGCACCTAGTTACTTCACTGGCACAAGCAGCTGCAGTGGAAATATCACAAAACTTTCAGAATCCTCATTTGGGGAAGGGAGAGAAGATTAAAAACATTTGTCCTCATCCTCCATGGAAGTTTTGTTTGCATAAGCTGCCTTTTGAATATATATGGGTTGCACCAGCACAATACACATGGAGGGGCATGCCCCGAGACTACTGTACTCCAACACACACTGTAATATTCATCTGGGCCTCTCATTGAACTTGCTGGATGTCTTTTGGTGCACTCACAGAAATGTGTGTTCCTCCATCACTGGCTGTCTAAACCTGGACCATCATCTGTTCCAATCTTGCAAGTGTTAAGAAAAACTAACATTGGCATAGCCACTGGTGAGGGATTATGAGTGGTGCTGTCCAAAATTTAATGCCCACAGATCTAATCACACAAACGGAGCTAAATGATGCCAGCATCCTCTTAGTGACATTTCCCATTGTAATCTTTTTGTTGTTGTTGTTGCTGCTGCTGCTGCAGAGGGAGCAATTCACTTTCTCTCTCCCACAATGGCACCTACCCCCTCAAAACTATCTTGTCTCTTGCTGTCCTCCTTGACATCGGTATGTGGTAGCTGGTGGAGAATGGGGGCACGCAAAAAATGCTTGGCTATGTCCCCACAGCCAAAGATGCAATGGTGAAGGTATTACCTGGGCCCACATGGGGGTCTCCAGAGATCCCAAAGGATGACATTTAGGTTGTGCATTTGGCTATAAGGAAATAACCAGATGCTGCTGGGCTGTTTCTGCTTTCCACTAGCCACTACATATCCAGGGGTGGGGGACACCAAAAGACAGGCAGGTTTCAATGGACTGGAGATGGAGTGCAATTCTGCCTAGGCAGAACTTTATGCCTCATCTCCCAATGTAGGATTGCGGCAATTGCTGCCACCTCCTGAGAACCACAGGTTTTAAACAAGTCTCTTTACCTTTGCCTGTGGCTTCTATGATCCTGCATTGGTAACTTAAATGACAAGACCAAAAACGAAAGGTTCTACATTAGTAACATGTAATGTCCCCATATTCCTACTTATAAGCTCTTTAAGCCAGGAGATAAAATTAAGCACGCTTGGCATCCTTGTAAAGCTTTTATATAGGCATCTTCCTCATCCTCAAAGTTCTTGTATGAGTTTTCCTGTCCATAGAAATGCCCCTTTCAGACATGGCCTCAGGAGGGTAGGTCTACAAGTTCGTGAGATATCACATCCACTTTTCACCCCCAGGTAAGAGTTTATTTCCACAACATATGCTTGCCTTACATCTGAGGTTGGCTCACAGATTTCCCAGGTCCCACTTTGCCACACCACGAGTTAACACTGCTTACCAGGACCCTCTTTTTATTTGAAAGGCCATGTCAGGTACCTGGTGACAAAGACATTATATTCAACCATTTGACAAGGAAACAACAAAAGCAAACTTGCACCAAAGTAAATGCATTTTAATCCCATAATTAATCACTGGTTTCTAATTAAAAAAAACTCTCTAATGAGGTTCCTCAGGAACCCAAAACAGAATACAAACAGGTATCACAGAACGCTTTATAAGATACACAGAATTCTACAGCCTGAATGTTTGCAGGAATAATACATTGATTTTCATCATACAGGTACATTTAGTCATGGAGTACACAGAGTACTTCCTCACAATGTCTTAACTTTACAAATAAAACTAAATTTCTTTTTCTTATTATCTCTGACCCCTCCACCCATGGCTAACCATTATGCCACCAAATGAAGTAATTCTGCCTTAAAGAAAATGCTAAAGAGAATATGCTTTCCTCTCAAGGGCTATCAGAGCAAACACAGTACTTGCAAAGTAGAACACTGTAATAAATGTCAAAATATTTTTCTATTGTGTACGTAACTGTATAGTTTTCTTCTAACAATTATTTGTGCACAGAGCCCACAATTTATTGTTCAGCTTCTTCCCCATTCTTACCAACCACCTTAAAATGAGGTGGTCAATAGAAACATGCCAAAAAAAAAAAAACCCTTGGAAAGATGGAGTCATGTTTTACAGATACAACTATAATTAAAATAATTAACAACTATCCTGATGGAAGTGTCCTTTGAGTATTGTATTCAACTCCTGCTTCAGTTTAATTTGGGTCATAATCTAGCAGAGGCAATTCCTGCATAAACATAAAGGATTTGTACATGCAAAATGGCTATGCATAAGGCAGAAAAACTTGCTTTCTTAAGCCACGACTGCAGCTTCACCAGGCTGGATCACACCTTCCCTAATAAGAGGGATGCTGCAATGTTAGAGTGGGAGCTGGTGTAGTGTTGTGACTTGAGCATTGGACTGGGACTCTAGGAGACAAGGGTTGAAATCCTTGTTCAGCCATGGAAGCCTCCTAGATGACCTTAGACAACTCACACTCTCTCAGCCTCACAGAAAGGCAATGGCAAACCTCTGAACAAATTTCGCCAAGAAGAACTTGTGGCATGTTCACCTTCGGGTTGCCATAAGTTGGAAACAATATTTAGTACATAACAGTAACAACAACAACAAAAGCGATAAGCAGTGTCAAGCCCATCATCTGTTTAGGGTGGAGGAGCTGACCCTGCTTACAAGTGATTGGGGCTAGCAGGGCAATGTGGGTTTTGTATACACTACACAGGTAGATAAATTCAGTTGGACCCAGAGTTAGTCAGACAGTACACCTATTCTATATGCAGAGGTTCCATTCTAGGAAACCCTGTGTAAGACAAAAAATGTGAGTGCTGTGTCCAAACGTAATAAATGGACACAACATGTGCATGCCTGCAGCATCCATTGATTACAATGGGACATGACACTTCACATGCAGAGGTTGCGCCCAAAGAAGGTGCACTGTACTTGGATTCGCTAAAATGAATGGAATTTACATTAGCCATGACTAACTTCAATTGCTTTGGTTTCAGTGAGAGAATTCTAATTAAGATTAAGTCTCAATGTGACCTGTCTTTTATTATTATTAATGGAGCCCACTACCATACTTAAGGTCCTTTGACATATACATTTTTCCAGGACTGAACTCTGCAAGAGGGTGGGGACTAATAGCAATCATATTTTCAAGAAACGTGAAAGCAGATTTAAATAGCCAAGAGGCATTTTCCCATTAGACAAAATATAGACAAAGTCAGAATAGAGATGTTTTCTAGATACACTGAGCCAAAGGCAAGTGCTCCTGTACAGTCCAGGATTATCCTTAGCTAAATGGACAAATGTGAACAAACAAGCAGTTAGATCTAACAGCCAGAGGAGCGTGCAACTACTGTCGTGCTTTTTTAGAAAAATGTCCCCCTTTGCTGATCAGCTGGTCAAGAGTGGGAGGCTGTAACTGTTTCCTTAGAGGGCGTACATGCATCCCACCTCCCCTGTCAAACATTTTATGATGAGGATATTAGCTTTTTTTTTAAAAAAAAAAAGTTTCTGTATATGAGAATCCCATCTCAACACCTGCTTCAACACAATCCTCAGACGTTCCAAAGCTGGAAAAAAAGCAGTTTGTGAATTATGTGCATTTGTCCTCTGACATTACTACTCCGGTATATGTAATATTTCTCCCATCTCCACCACCTTCCTTTGACATGTTCTCACTTCATAATGCCAAACTACTTTTTAAAACTCATGGAAACAGATGAGGGGACAAACTTGGAGATAGCAAGTGCTGATCTTAGTGAAAAAATCATTTCAGCTGGAGTTTAAAGTCTTTAAGCTACAATTGTACTGAAGACAATTTTTTTCTCAGTAACTGCGCACAGAGGGAGTTACTTCGGATCAGTTAGTATTTTATGATATGTAGGCAAGGTACCAGGGCAGAGGAGAGGGAAGACTTGTTAATCCAAGAAAAGGATTATTTCTTTTTATAAAGAATGTATGCTCATCCTTTCACCAGTTCTTAATTCAGATCAAAGTATTCAGTCATCATCCACTGGGATAGCTATTTTCTTGACGTGCCACCAGAAAACAATCATTAACATTAAGAAGTCTTAGTCTAATTGGGAAAACAGAAGCTATATAATCTCTTATTCCCAAAGCAAGGAAAAGAGAACAGTACTTTTCACACAAGAGTTTTATAAGAAGAAGGAAAATGTAGTTTTCCTATTAAAAGTTTTGGATAATACTACATTCCCCTTTCTTTTAGGATAATCTTATGGAAGAATTTATACAACAGTGAATTCTATTTCAAAAATGCAAATGCAATCAATTTCAGAGCATTTATCTTCTTGAAGACCACTGTAGGCATCATGAAATTAACGAATATACTGAACGTACAGGATAGCTAGAGCCATCATGGCACAGTGGTTTGAGTCTTGGACGATGACTCAGGAGACCAGGGTTGGAATCTCTTCTTGGCCATGGGAAGCCACTGTATTACCTTGGGCAACTCACGTTCTCTCAACCTCCAAGGAAGGCAATAGCGAATCTCCTCTGAACAAACTCTGCCAAGAAAACCCCATGATAGGTTCACCTTATGGTTACCATAAGTCAGAAATAACTTGAAGGCACACAGCAGGATGCCTGCGTAAAGACATAATGTTCCCAATCCAAAAAACAGGGTTCACAAAGGCAGAAACAAGCAACAAGCTAGTCCAAATGTTTTGCTAAGCTATCTTGGCTGTGATGCAAAAATTAAGAAATTGTGATTTAAGCACTCCGAACAAGTTTGTCAGAAATGCTTAAAACCAAAGTTTTGCAGGTTAGACATCATGGGGAAATTGTGGTTTATGAAACCAAGAAATGGCCTCTCAGGCCAGACATGAAAGAAAAGGAATAAAAAGGAAGGGATAGTCAAGCCTGCCATTTATTCCTGAGCCACCAAAACACCATACTCACAGCATATGCTAAAATATGTGAAAGAAGAGTGTTTTTTCTTGACCATATTTAAATGCTATGAGGGGACCAGTTGCAGCTCTCCCCACTGTACACTTTGTGGTTTGGGTTTGGTTTTTTAAATGCACATTTCTTTCACATGTTAGGGTACATATAGATACTAATCCTGCAAAGTGTAAACAGTCCTACTACGTTCTGGGGAGGAAATTAAACTACAAGTTGGTTCTCTCATGAATTCCTCAAGGACACTGATCACATTTTTGGCTTCTGGCATTTCTGCGTGTTCCACTTTCACAATCTTCAGGAGGACATCCCCGCTGCCACAATTCTTCAGAAACAAGTAACACTTGAATAAAGCGTAATGGCTCATTTCTGCCTGTCTGATGAACCGCTTCAGATTGTTGATGTCTTGTATGGCCTAGAAAGACAGCAGCAAAGAAGTACTCAACCTGAGAAATTACCCATGCAAACAGATCTGTGTGCCAGTTCTTTGTGCTCCAATCCCATGCATGCTTATCTGGAAGTGAGTTCCACTGAACTTCATATGCCTTCTTTCTGAGTGGACACACACAAGAATGCAGTCAAATGCCTTCAAGTCAGATTGATTTTGACAGGAGAGGTAAATATCGAGGGCTTTCTTCCTCTGTAATCAGTAGGAGTTAAAAAGAGTGACTTGAGGCCATGCACAAGCAAGAGAGGAAGGAAACTGGCAATTGCATAAGATCAGCTGTTCAAGAAGGAAAGCAAAGGGGCTGCATTGACTCCCCCTATGCCCTGAAAGTCAGCTGATTAGCATGATTGCCTGTCATTTTCCAGGCCGATGCTTACATGTACAAACACAATCCATGCTCTGATTTAAAGACCTCACGCATAAAACGTGAGGAGCAGTTTTATGGGAGCAATAAATGAAAAGTTCTCTAGAAAGAATTCCTCATCCTTAAATTAAAATCAGTGATCTGAAAAACAATGGGCACAATCAAGTTCAAGCTAAGCATTTTAAACTTGCATTGATTTCAGAGGAAGATAGCAGAGCAGCTGTTTATTTCTCCTACTAGAATAAAAATGTTGAGACTGCAGTCCAATGCACATCCACTCAGACAAAGGGCCTGTTCAGTTCCTCACAGATTTGTGTGCACAGGATTGTAGCCTTCCAAGATGCACAGGCTCACACCCAGTAGTTACTACCACTTCAGTGTTACTTGGTTAAATGTCATGGCCTGATATGCAAGAAAAAAATCTCATGTTCACTGGTACCTAGTTGTTTATAAAAGGTCATCTTTTATAACATGGGACTGCTAATGATTCAAAGACTAAGGTAGGAATAGAAATTGCCTTGGTTTAAAGCCAAATAGCCTGATGGAAAATCCAGTTTTTCTTAAGCACTAACATTATAGCCAATAGAAGAGCTATAAAAAAGCAACAGCTATTTTGTTGCTGACTACAGTTAGAGACAGATTTTATCCTGAACCCCCTGAGAAACTGAGGTGCTCCAGATATTGCTGAATCCTAATTTCCATTTGCCCTGGCAAGCCTAGTCACCTACAGTGAGGCGCAGTGACAGCAGGCTCATCAACATCTGTTGGTCTGAAGCAACCTATCGGTCTTAAACTATGGTTCCTAGGCTAAACTGGGTACCAGGTAGGGGTCACACCCACAGAGCAACCCAACATTTAACACTGCCTTGATGAAACGGAGTCTATCATAATTCAGGGGCAACATGTGAAAATGTTCAGATCTCCTAGGGTTGGAAAAGCAGGTAAATCAGTTACCTTCAATTTAAAGTTCTCCAGTATCTGCTGGAAAAGAAATGGGTTTCCCCCTTCAAGACCATTCAGAAATGCCTGCATCCAGTCTTCACAGAACCTGTTACTACCTGAAACATTTTTTGGGGGGGGAATAAGTATTTTGGGATAAAGACAATATGCTCAAGTATTCCCTCAACGTAAGCATAAGAACATGAGAAAAATGTCAGAGCATTGCAAAGGGGAAAAAAAATAAAGGGAGAACTGTTCATGGTTCCTGAGTGAGGCCGGTTGTCAGCAAACAGAATAGAGCCATTCACTTTTGCCAATTTACAAAGGAAGGAAAAATTGGAAGCACGTTCTCATTTTTAGTTCCTTGTAGAACACAACTCTTCAGGATTCTGCAGGTAGGTCATCACCCTCTTGTGAAACAAACAGCAAACAAACAGCAAAAATTATTTGTTTATAAATATTTGTAACTGGGGGAATATGAAGGGGCTTGTATATATACTAAAGAATGCCACTAGAGGAGGATTGCTTGTGGATTTTCTGGAGGCAGACCACTGGTCTGAGCCAGCAGGACTCTTCTCCCATTCTGGCCCCAACAGAAAGCCATTACCAGTGCCCTAGGGCAGGTACTGAAGTTTGATCTTCTACACTATGGCCACATAACAAAGTACTACATGAGAAAAGTGCCAAAACCTGTATTTACTGTAATCCCTTTATTAGGCCAATTGAAAGCAACCAAGAATATGTGTAAGCTTTTTTGATCCCAACATATTTTGTAGTCCTTCTGATTAGGTTAATATCAATTTTGGCATTTTCTCATGGCCAATATATCTGCTTTTTCCTTTTAAGCAAGAAATATACTTCATAGGACCCCCATCCACCAGCCATAGTACACTGTGTTCTTTCAGTAGTTTTAGTTACAGGGATGGGTGGAAGCACCAGTTTTTCTCAAAACATTTGGAATTCTCTATGTAATCAGAAGGATAAGACCTCTGGTAGACAATTCCTCTACCACTAACTCTCTGTTAGGAACAGAGATTCCTCCCCAAAGCTGCCATGTGTAAGAGAGATAAGCAATGGTGAACTCCATTGTTTCTTATTATTAACTACTCTGTGGAGATGAATAGCACTGCTGTACCTAAAACATCTCGATCAGGATGCTCACCTGCATTGTGGAACTGTGGCTGTGGTCCGCTACAATCTACCACCACTGATTTGTGTCCCTCAGTCATTGCTATACATAATGAAGTCATTGTCGTTTCCCTGACAAGATCTTCAAGGCTTGCAGCTCTAAGAAACCTGCAATGGAATGCAAATGTTTCCATTTTTTAAAAAATAATTCTTCATTAGATAAAGCAGATGCCATGTAACAAGGCAGGAAATAACATCTTGAATGATCAGTTTTACTTACCTTTGAATATCTTTTTTTGTTCTTTCATCAGAGCCTTTGACTTCAACTGGAGTGCAGCTAAGAGCCTTGAAATAGGAAAGTGGTAATGTCAGTACTTTATATGGTGACACAGGCTCAAGCGACAGCCCTAAAGGCAACTATCTAGGATAAACTCCATGAGACTTTTCTGAGTTGATACTTATAGTACTGTCCAATTAGCAACCAGCACGTTTGTTTTCAGAATGCAAACTAGAGTGAAGCATTCATTTGTGTTATCCACTCATTTTGCTTGTGCTACAGCAGAGTAATTGTCCCCCTTCCTTCTATTTGTGAGGCAGAGACTTGGTTGAGGAAAGAGTTAGCAGCCACTAGCTCTTTAGACAGCTGCAGTCCCAGTCCCTGGAGGAGGATGAACAGCAGCTCAGTTAACAGGAAAGGCCAACAGGCATTTTGCATGAGCGTAATGGCAAAGGTAACTTTGTGTCTGTCGGCTTAAACTTCTCCAGCTTTGGAGAGTCTTTTAGGAAAGTTTGTTGGGTTACGGCTATTGTGTCTATTGGGATAAGCCTGTTTGTGGAAGCTGGGAGGAGACTTGTTTGTGTGCTTGTTAGTGTTCTATTGCATTTTGGAGAGCTTGTGTCTGTTGAGTTAAGGCTGATTGTTTCTGTGTGTTGAGGGGAGGCTTGTTTGTGTGCTCATTAGTGTTATAATGTTCTTCCTCTGCCAGAGCTCATGTTTTTGTATGGGTGTTTAGCAGGGGAGTTTTGAGGGGAAGGCCCAGAGTTCTGTTTCGGTGTCTACTTAAGACTACTGAATATGGATGGTGAGGGAGCTACTGCAGTCACCTGCAACAGAGAAGGTATTCTAGAGAAGGTCCAGGAACTTGAGGCCCATGTATCTACTCTTCAGCATATAGGGAGCATGAGGTTTTCTTGGACAGAGCAGAGCAGCCTGTCCTGAATGAGAAACACAGATGGGGTGTCTCTGAGTAGGAGGTCAGTTCCCAAACACAGGAGATAGACATTTGGAGGAATGTGACACACAGATGTAGAAGAGATCATTCTGTGAGTTTGGAGCTACAAAACTGATTTGAAGCTCTCTCTCTCTCTTACCAGTAATGACAATGGAACAAGAGCAACAGTGTCAGAAAAGATGCAGATGATCTTGGAAGATTCAGCACATGGAATGGCTCCTGCCAATCCCCAGAGGAGATGTGTAGTGGTGGGAGGGGACTACTTGCTATGGGCAACAGAAGTGGTGATTTTCCAACCTGACAGGATGTCTCAAGAGGTGTGCTTTCTCCCTGGGGCAAAAATCCATGATGCAACAGAGAGGCAGACAAGACTTGTCAAGCCCACTGACTGTTACCCCTTCCTTTTAGTCCACATAGGAACCAAGGACACTGCAAAGCATAGCTTCCAGGATATCACAAGCGATTACATGGCTCCGGGTAGAATGGTGAAGAACTTTGTTGTTAAGGTCATAATTTGGTCTCTCTTCCCAGCTGAAGGACACAGCCCATGAAGGGAGAGAAGAATAGCAGAGGTGAACAAGTGGCTCTGCAAATGGCACCACTGGGAACAATATGACTTCCTGAACTATGCTTTGTGGTTTCATGAAGATGGACTTCTGACAAGTGATGAGCTGTGCCTCACAGCAGTTGGCAGGAATGTTTTTTCTAAGAGTCTCACAAATCTGATCAGGAGGGCTTTAAACTGAGTTATATGTGGGAAAGAGGCATTATTCTTGAGGGCAGTTCATCAAGTGCTGGAGATAATAGCCCAAATGTTATAGAGATAACTGGGTGAACCATACAAGAACCAAACAGTGGAAGGAAAAAAAAACTTAACTGAAATGACCTTATGGTCTTAGATGCATCTATATTAATACACAGAGCATGGGAAATAAACAAAATGAATTTGAACTATTAACACAGTAAAACAAAGCAGGCATCACTGAAACCTGATGGGATAAGTCTCATGATTGGAATGTAATAATGGAGTCGTATAATCTATTTCAGAGAAACAGACCAAACAGGAAAGGAGGAGGAGTAGCATTATACATCTAGAATGTTTACACCTGGGAAGAGATTAATGACTTAAATTCTGGAAACCAGACTGAAAGTATCTGGGTAAAAATTAAGAGGTAGAGAAACAACAGTGGTGTCATTTTGGGGGTCTACTATAGAACCCCAAGCCAAACTGAGAACTTGGATGATACCTTCGTGGAACAGATGACCAAACATTAAGAAAGGAGAGGTGTAGTGGTAATGGGAGACTTCAACTATTCTGGTACTCACTGAAAGTCAAACTCTGCCAAGAATATAAGGTCCAAAAACATTCCTGACTTGCCTTGTATTGTCCAGAAAGTGGAAGCAGCAACAAGGGGATCAGCTTTTTAGATCTAACCTTAACCAACAATTATGACCTGGTTAATGGTGCAGAAGTGGCAGGACCCTTAGGTGGGAGCAACTATGTTCTCCTGGAGTTTGTTCTACAATGGAAAAGGGAGGTCAAGCATAGTCAGACACACATTCTAGACTTGGAGAAAGCTGGTTTCAGTAAACTTAGAGAAATAACGAGTACAATTCCATGGTCAGAAATACTAAAAGAGAAGGGAGTTTACAATGGATGGGAGTTTCTTAAAAGTAAGATACTGAAGGTATCTTTCAATTTCAAACAGTTCTATTGAGGAAGAGTAATCGGAGGCGTCTGAAGAAATCAGGATGGATTCTAAAGGACTTTCAACTGAGCTAATGTTTCAAAAGGACTTCAACAGAAAATCAAAAAGGGGGAAACCACCAAAGAGGAATTCATCTGAATAGTCAGCATGTGTAGGGAGAAAGTCAGAAACGCTAAAGCACAGTACAAGCTCAGGCTTGCCGCAGAGATTAAAAGCAAAAAAGGTAGCTTTTCTGGTTATGTTCATAGCAAAAGCAAAAACAAGGAAATGGTAAGGCCACTGCATGGTTGAAGATGGCAAAATTTTAATGGGATACAGAAAAAGCAGAATTACTCAACCCCTTCTTTGCCTCGGTCTTCTCCCAAAAGGAATGCAGTGCTCAACCAGGAGAAAATGGAGCAGATCCTACAGTAGGAGAAATGCACACAGAATAGATAAAGAGATAGTACAGGAATACCTGGGTACTCTGAATGAATTCAAGTCTTCAGGGCCATAGGAACTACATCCAAGAGTATTAAAAGACCTGGCAGAAGTAATCTCAGAACTGCTGTCAATAATCTTTTGAGAATTCCTGGAGAACAGGAGAAGTCCCAGCAGACTGGAGGATGGCAAATGTTATCCTCATCTTCAAAAAAAAGGGGGCGAAGAGGACCCAGACAATTATCTCTCAGTCAGCCTGACATCATAACCAGGAAAGATTCCACAGCAAACCATTAAAAAGACAGTTTCTAACCACTTAGGAATGTTGTAATCACTAAAAGTCAACATAGGTTTCTCAAAAATAAGTCATGTCAGACTAATCTCTCTCTCTCTCTTTCTTTTAATAGAGTGACAAGCTTGGTGGATGAAGGGAATGCTCTGGATGTAGCCTTTGACAAGTTCCCTCATGATAACCTTGCAAACAAACTAGTAAAATGTGGGCTAGACAATGCTACAGTTAGGTGGATTTGTAACTGGTTTACTGACTGAACCCAAAGGGTGCTCACCAATGGCTCCTCTTTATCCTGGAGAGAAGTGATTGGTGGGATGCCATAGAGTTCTGTCCTGGGCCCAGTGCTATTCAACATTTTTATCAATGACTTGGATGATGGAATAGAGGGCATGCTTATCAAATTTACAGATGACACCAAATTAGGAGCGGTAGCTCATACCCTAGAGAACAGGATCAGAATTCAAAATGACCTTAATACAGCTGGGCCAACACTAACAAAATGAATTTCAACAGGAAGAAATAGAAGGTCCTACACTTAGGCAGAAAAGATGAAATGCACAGATATAGGATGGATGACACTTGGCTTGACAACTGTACATGTGAAAGTGATCCAGGAGTCTTAGCAGACAACAAGCTGAACATGAGTCAACAGTGTGATGTGACAGCTAAAAAAGTCACTGTGATTCGAGGCTGCATCGACAGGAGTATAATGTCTAGGTCAAGAGAAGTAATACTACCACTCTATTCTGCTTTAGTCAGACCTCACCTGGCTCACCTGGAGTACTGTGTCCAGTTCTAGGCATCACAATTCAAGCAGGATATTAACAAGCTGGAACATGTCCAGAGGGAGACCAAAATGGTAAAAGGTCTGGAAACCACGCCCTATGAGGAGTGACTTAGGGAGCTAGGTATGTTCCTCCTGGAGACGAGAACGTTAAGAGGTGACATGATAGCCATGTTTAAATATTTGAAAGGATGTCATATGAAGATGGAGCAAACTTTTGTTTTATGCTTCTCCAGCGACTAGGACATGGAGCAATGGACTCAAACTACAGGAAAAAAGATTCCACCTAAACATTAGGAAGAACTTCCTGATGGTAAGTGCTGTTCAACAGTGGAATACCCAGAGTGAGGTGGAGTCTCCTTTTTTGGAGGACTTTACACAGAGGCTGGATGACCATCTGTTGAGAGTGCTTTGATTGTGTATTTCTGCAGGGGTTGAATTGGATGGACCTTGTGGTCTGTTCCAATGATTGTATGATTCTATGGTCACAACAGGATTCAACTGAGATGCAGTGACTGTGAACTAAGGTCATTCAATGAGGGTTCTAGCCCAGCAGGGATCTGAACCCAAGTCATCCTAACCTGAATGCAATAGTCTACCCTGCTGTACACAGAAAAGCAGAAGAGCTACTTTCTTAGTCTCTGAGCCAAAAATCAGTGAATAATGATCTGTGGCCTGAATGTTATTGGTTAATATCAAAGAGAGTAGACTCAGGTAGATTTACCTGAGTCAACACTGAGGTAAATCCTATTGATTCAATAAATCTATTCTAGTTGAGACTAACAATAGGATTTAAGTCACTATGTGTCTTTGGATTATGATAAGTGTAGGCAAGGGGTAGAAACCAGGGGTAGACCGGGGTAGACCAGGGGTAAAGAACCTCTAGCTCTCCAATGTTTCACACTACAGTCCTCATAATGTCTTACTACTAGTCATACTGGCTGGGGCTTCTGGGAGATGAAGGCTAAAACAACAAAGCTAAAGTCCAAAGATTTCCCATCCCTGTAGTAGATCCAAGTACAAGGAACAAGCAACAGAAAAACTGTGTCCAAAAGGCAAAAATCAAGCTATGATCACAGGTCCCCAAAACCTTGGATGAAGAGTCAAGTTTTAATTTGGTGCTGAAAGAAGGTTAATGTCAAGCATCAATTGGGCCACAAAGGGGAGGGTGTTTCACAAGTGGGACAGAACAGTCAAAGAGGACTTCTTCTGTTATGCCTCCACCTAATGTATTCTTCCCAATGGTGGGAGACAGAGGAAAGGCTCTTGGACAGCTCTGAGTGCTCAGCCAGGAAAGGTGCTCCCTCAAGTTTCAATGTATCTTTGGCTAATGTAACTGACAACTACTGTTACTGCCGCTGCTTTGGTTTTTTTTCTTTTCTTTTCCAGAGCGATATACTCATGAATAAAATCAGACCCAGGAGGTTTGAGTTTGTGCAGTACTCACAGCATGTAACAAAAGTGCCAGCTTCTCCTGGAAGAGCTGAACCACTCTCTGAACAGGACACACTGCGTCCTCAAACCATGATCTGAGGCAAGGTTTAATGCAGGTTTCCAGATTGTTTTTCTGTAACAAATGGAAGAATTACATTTCTACAGAAACAGTTTGAAATTCCCCAACAAACGACATATATGGGGCATGGTGTTCAGAAACCAATTTGAGTTCATAAAAAGCCAGTTGTTGAAATATTGACCAGGAGATTCCAATGAGTGTTGGTAATTTCTTCCTGAGAGCTAGCATGATGCAGTTTTTTGAGCATTGGGCTATGACCCTTGGGACCAGGGTTCAATTCCCCACTCAGCCATGGAAACGCACTGGGAAACATTGGGCATGTCACACACTCTCAGCCCCAGAGAACCCTGTGATAGATTCACCTTAGGGTTGTCATAAGTTGGAAACAACTTGAAGGTACACAATACACAGAGACATCAAGCGCGCACACACGCGTGCACACACACACACACACAATGTTTTCCCACAAGTGACTGAAGTCAATATTTGCATTTCCCTGACCTGTAAGTGCCACACAGAACAGAATGCATACTCAGCTTCAGTTATCTTTCTTACAAACACCTTAGCCACATGTAGCAGTGATTAGGTTCAAAGCTAAAGAAATTCTGGGTGGCATTTGTCAAAGCATCCTTCACACTTTGTAAGCCTCCTTGAGCATAAGGAAACAGAAGCTAAAAATATTTTTAATTAAATAAAAAATTAACAAAAGCAGAAAGAAAGGTACTGAAACATAAGAGACCTGGCTCTCTGCTGCCCGTGGGCTGAGACTGAACAATGAGTGTAGCTAAACCACATGTTTTCCCTATGCTGTAGTTCTTCTAACTGTAAAAGTAGAACAAAGATTATTCCATTCAAATACTCACCCTGCTTTCTACCTATTGCCCTTTCTAATTAAGCACTGAGACATTTATATAAGCCCACTAACATGTTCGTATTATGTTTTCTTCTTGAGTACCAACCTAATAAGGGATGCTCACACTTACTGACAAGGTATACATAATGGTAACAACTATTTTTAAGAAGTGTTACATGCTGGACTGCCCAGTTCAAAAACAGGTATACCTCATTGGTGCTCTAACCTTTTTGCAGTTAAGTACAGCAAAATCCAAAATCCACAAAACAGTGATACGTTTATTGGATCAACTAAAATGCCCAAACTGCATCAAGTGAGCTTTTGAAGCAATGGTGTAGAAGCCGGGGAAATTTCAAAAGCACGCATGATGTATTTTGTGCACTTTAGTTGGCCCAAGAAAGATATCAATGTTTTGAGGATTTTTGGGTTTGCTGCATGGCCAATACAGCTACCCCTGAATATGTTTCCTTTTGCAAATTTGCTGCTCTTTATTTAATTTTTATTATTTAATTCTTTATTTAATTCTTTACTTTACTTTATTAATACTTTATTTAATTCTTCCAACTTGACTACATTTGGGAACCTGCAATTGTTCATCTGGAATATGTTCCCTCTAGGATAGTCTCTACTTTCTGCTGTTTTGGGGGTCTATGAGTGTCATGTGATTCTGCCCGTGTTATTTGCTTACATCATCCCAGAATTACAAGCTATATTGCCATCCCATATACAGGAAGCCCCCACCTTTTGACACCCCATTATCTAATGACTTGCTCTTTTGATGCTTCCAAGGACAAGTTCAATTAATCTGGTGGGGGTTTCACTCTTTCATCATTTCTTCTTGCCTACGGAGGCTCACTTCGGATCTTTGCATGGGTATGCAAGCTGAGAGGGGGAAAAGGGCAGCAAGCCAACTGAGAGACTTTGCAAGCAGCTTTGCAAGTAACCCTCCATATTCCCTACAGCACAGTACATGGGTTCTACTTTCAACCAATTCTGTTTTCTGACAGTGCTCTGGTCCCTAACCTGTCAGATAAGTGGGGAAACCTGTACTAAATTCCCTGCAGACAATTCTCTGCAATACAGTTTTGGCAAGAATATTAAATAAGCCAGCATGGGGTAGTGGTTTGAAGTGTTTGACTATGACTCTGGAGACCAGGGTTTGAATCCCCACTCAGCCACAGAAACCAACTCCCTTGGACAGGCCACACTCTCTCAGCCTCAGAGGAAGGCAAAGGCAAAGCCCTCCTGAACAAATTCTGTCAAGAAAACCCTATGACAGGTTCCCCTTAGGGTCACCATGTCAGAAACGATTTGAAAGCACACAATAAAAAATCCACAAAGACAGCTGTGCTAGTCTACTTTAGCACAAAAAGGAATCCAATAGTACTTTTGAGACTGAGAAGAGGGAAGTTTTAGCATAAATGTTAGTAAGGAGAGATCCTCAGTGAGGAGCAATGGACACAGCCCCCCTCCCACTTTTCTCTCTGGCTAGAGATCCAGACAAGTATGGAAAGATTACAGGGGATGAGACAGCAGGTGTAAATTGCAAACCTCACCCTACTTTGGTCCTTCCCCAATAGCTTTCTTCCACCTCTGTAGCTGAAAGGCTCTTGGGCACTCAGTTATCTCTTTTGTCAACAGAGATGGGAGAAGGCTATTGATTCTTTATCCCTCAAGGTGAGTAATCTGATACGCTGCACCTAAAGCTGAGTCTTCCAGCCCGCAATCTCTTAAGTCTAACTCACATCCAATGACAACAAGATCTGACCAAATTTCTCAATTATCTGTTCCTTCCCCATCCTATGTTTTATAACAACTAGTTTGAGAAACAGTTCTGGAAAACCTGAAAGCTTGCCTCTTTTCTGATGTAATATTGGTCCCAATAAAGGTATTACCAAATTCAGACTTTTGCTGACACACCCAGAAAGTCACTAGCCATTACCAAAAAAGAACACCAGTCTTCATCAACAGAACCTCAACATCCAAGGTGGGCAAGGATCTAAGTAACAAACCATGTCACACATTTTGTCCACACATTCAGCTGTCAACAACTGAAACTCAGAAAACCAGACAATTTACATATATTTTTTTCTTTCAGCCATCTCACTTCAAATTACATTCCTGTAGTGTGGTCTTTCCCAAGACATGATAGACAATATTCCTCTAGGACCAAGCACTAAAGCTAAAAGTGTAATGATTCAACAGTGGAAGTTTAATCAACATCTGGCAAAAGAGAATTGGGCAGAGGACATCCTGAACTTGTTCAACTTACAACTGGAAAACAATTGCAAGGAACAGATGTCAAGCTCCTGGCAATTATTTAAACCACTGGCAGATCAGGAACAATTTGGGGGCTTGTTCAAAGAAGAGACCCAAGCAACCATGCTACACAGCTTTTGACTTTTCCCTAACATTTGCAACTTTCTTCCCCTCCTCCTTCTTGTTGTTTGGACATAAAAATCAGTTGGTCTAGTAGGATATATTTCAGAGGAAGAAACTGAGTATTTGTTGCCTACAAAAACCCAATGAAATTCATGGAGTCACCATAAGTTGACAGGAGACTTGAAGCCACACAACACACACAACACACACACACAGGAGAAGAGCACATGAAATATGGGAATGGCAAAATCAATGAATCTGTTTGTTCTTGAGGGTTTGTTTTTTTTTAAGCATGACCAATTTTAAAAATCCATTCTATTTACAAATAGGAAAAAGTTACATAACCACTGTCTTTGTTATTTAGGAAACAGCAATCAGCATTTACCTCTGAATCTAGGTTAATCTTCAGGTCTTGAACATATCTGTCAAGCTCAAGTCTGAAAGTAAGCTCTTAAGGAAATAACCTAAGCATCTGTTCAGGAGTCTTAAAAGTGACTATTGCATGCTTCATTGTGTGCTCTTGAGACTTTCATTTATATTACATATTTAATAACCATCCTAGAAAAATCATGAAGTTATATTAAAAATGAACTTAAAATATTGTGAGTTCAGGGAGTACCCATTGTGAACAACAGTGAGTCATCAGAAGTATTATTAGTTAAGCTACACAGATAAAAGGTGTGTGAAATCCGAAAGTCTTTTTTTTTTTTTTAGAAAAATAACAAACACTGAGATACAATTTGGGCACCTGTTGCATTTCTGTTACAACAGTAATCCACTTTTGAAAACACCAAAGTTGGAAAAGAAATTAATATATTGGGCCTTAGTTTCATTCTAGTTTTATGCCATCTGACTTTCCAATATAGTCCTGGAAAAATAAGGCCTAGACACTTACTTTGGATTCAGATTTGTTCATCTGTATCTAGTTATAGGATCACCAGTCATAAAATATATAGGAAACAATACCAAACTGATACGCTCAGAACTCTAAAGAAATGGTTTGCCCAGCAATTTACATGTTGGCTTAATTCAGTGAAGTAACCCCAATACCTCAAACTGAGAACCATGACATTTTTTTAGCTCTTAACCTTCACTTCCTCTCTCTCTTTCTCACACAATAAAAGGATATAGCTCAAGCCCTTTCTCTGTGCCACCCAAAAAACAAATCACGTAGTCCGAAGGGCTGTTGCTTGATTCCAGGTTTGCTGCTTTTGCAGATTTTTCTGGTTGGAGCAGACAGTAATAACAACCAACTCGACTTTCTGGTATACTGGCAGAAAAATGCTGAATTAATCACACAGTGGTTTTACCAAATAAATTGCATTCTGTATTTGATGCTGCAGTTTGTCTTCTCATGGATCACATTATTAACCGATCACACTTGTTCCAACTTGATCAAAAGCAAGTTTCAGAGACTACACAAGCCCTTCATTCTAGTCACTACAGCAAGTTTTATACTTCCCTTAACTTCTTCACTCTATCTCAAGGTTTTATCTACACCTCTTTGGCCCAAGATTCACTGGTGGCAAGTGCATGAATCACTCTTCTCTTTACCCATTGTCCCAGAGTAAACTACAAACAAGTTTTTTTAAAAAAGTGAAAATATAGTCTACTTGCACTTTTTCAACAAAGCTGCTATTGTAGAAGAAATCCCAGAAATCTCAAGAATCGTTTGTTCTTAAGGGTCAACAATTTATCACCTTCCCCTCAGTGGGTAATATCTAGAACTGTTAGACTGCAGCCCCCAATATCTCGACCATGGTGGCAGCTAGATTCTGAAACATCCAGGAGACAAACAGATTGGAAAAGGCTGAATTAGTTCCCTAGGCTAAATCCAGTCCTTGCAAGAGGTGATTCCCTGCCCCATTGATAATCCTCTCTCTTTCTGGCATGCTTTTTTGAAACAGCTTGACAGGATTAAAGACAATGGGAGAGAGAAGCCCAAGGAGAACTCCTCTCTACTTCATTTGCATGGTCCCGTCTCTCCCAGTTCTCTTTTTGAGAAGTACAAACTGGAGGAAAGGAGAAGTAATATTGCCTTCTTACTACTTCTAACCATTTAGTTCCAGTAACGTGGAACAGAAGGGAATGCAGCTCAATCTGCTGGTTATTTACACTAAAAGGAATGATTTTGTCCTTTGCCTTCTGCTTCTGATTTGTGCATCCAATCCTATGGCTGCTTACTGAAGATTTGCAATGCCTAGCTGATTAAGTAACAAGAGGGATTGATTAAATATTCTTTTAATCAACTAAGAAGGCATCCATAATTAATCAGGCAATGCATTTTTAATATTAACTATTTTAAAATGTTTTTAAAAATGGCAGATGGTAAGGAACTTTTTGCTGAAATTCTGTATCCATTGACCTGGGAGTAAATCCCACTGAATCCCATAGGTCTTTCTGCCCTACACAGTTATAGTGCTATTATTCCAGTTTCAACATCCTGTGGAACCCTGGGGTTTGCAGTTTAGGGAGGGGCCTTTAGAATCCTCAGCCAGAGAGCTCTTGGGCCTCAGTAAACTACAAACCCCAAAATTCCACAGGATGTTGAAAGTGGAATAACAGCACTATAACAGTGTAGTGTGGAAAGGCCCCATGTCACTTACCTTTTAGTACACATGCACAGGATTGTGCTGTCACTCTAACACAGGGGGCACTGTCTCTTTTAAGATGCTGCCCTCTACATATGTATGATTCTAAAAATAAAAGTATGCTTTTTCGCCTCCTTGCAAAGCCATTTTACCTTCATAACTATATAATGATTTAGGCTACAATCATATCATTTATGCTCTCTGGAACGTGTCTGAGGGGCCATTAGATGCTGCAGACCTCCCTCTCTTTGTGCAGAACTGGAGGTCTGTGAGGAAAGGCTTCGTTGGTGGTGCAAAGCAAACTCTGCTCTTGGCACTGCATCATCTATGGTGATCCTTATGCAGCAGGGCTGAAACAGGCCTTTTTAAGGTGTTGCTGAGATCTCCCAGATCCAAAGTTCCCTCATTGCCCTGAAATGTTCCTGTAATGCCAAAAGATACCTCCTTCCCCTCCCACTAGTGTAAGTGGGAGGGAAAAAAATTAAAAGACAGAGAGGATTTGTCCTACATTCTCTGCCCTGGCCAACACAAACACAGAGGGCTTAGGAAGCACTGGTTTCTCTGCCATAAATTCACATACCCACCCCCCAATCACTCTGCTTGTTTCTGTCAAAGTGCAATGGAGCTCACTCCCAATGAATCAAGGACAGAAATGCTGCCATTTGTAAGAGCATTTATTAAGAGCTTAGAAAAATCATATATTCTGACTTGGTTTTAATCACTGAGGTATATGCTATCTTTTTGTCTTTTAAATATTTTAACACACAAATGCTCAAGTTAATAAAAAAAAATGTGAGTCAATAGTTTGCATATTTTAAGGACTCCTAAGCTGGCTGCATTTGGTAGAGCACACTGATGTGAAAATAACCACAGGAACAGTGTAAGGTGAACTACTCTTTATCTCACATTTTCTTCAAAAGAAAAGGGTTTCGAACATCTTTATACTGCCACCTAGAGAAGCGATTTTTCAAGAGCAACAGAAGAATAGGAAATTTCAGAACCAAAAGAGCTTCTTCAATCATTCCTCCCAAAAACAAACTGTGATGTAAATGGTACATAAGAACATTTGTTACCTTGCCAGCATGTTAATAAAGATAATAATTTTTTTTAATGTTGACTTTTTCCTATTACATTAGAGTTGACATTATCACCTCTATCAATTCAAAACCAATCTTTGATGTCCTCTTCATTCCCTTCGAATGTCTACCAATGCAAAACTCATAAGTATGTTTCTTCACCCCACAAGTGGCATCTGAAAAGCTAAGCAAGCGGGAGAAGCTCATAACATTTTTTAAAAAATAGCAAACCAACAATTCTCATTCTTAGAATCATGTTGAAAGCCTTCCTCGTGTAGAGTGAGTACTTACGACTAATGCAGGTTTAGTATATTGATTATATGGATTATATCACTTTAATATTGTGTGTTTTATGCTTGCTGGGCCCCGCTTTGAGATTTTTAGATGTGAGCAGATTATACATAGTTGTATATGATCAATAAATAACAATATTACACAATGACATCATACCAAGTGCTCTGTGAGAGTGAAAAGAAGAGAAGGAAGGGACAACTGTTTCTGGCAGCAGTCACATGATAGCCATAACATCTAATTCTAATTGAAGGATACAATTATTTTACTTCAGAGGAGGAAATAGAAGTACTGGTATATGTGTTCTTACCTCAACTCTACAGATGCAACATTGCCCATCCCTTCAAAAAAGGATCCCTTAGCAAAGTGCTTGGCAATATAACTGCGCAGTTCCATCTCTGCTTCAGGCGGTAAGTTAGTATCCACCAAAGAGAGGCTTTATATATGAAGGGGAAAAAAAACACTATTAGGTAGGAGATGGTCTCTAACTACTTCTTCAGTACACCTGAGTGGCTAACCACAGCCAGTCCTTGCACAACTGAAATGAGATACAAGGGCTTCCATGGAAGTATCTCAATTGGACAAGAGCCTCCAAACACATCTTTTTAAAGCCAAATCTAAACATTGCCTAGAAAGAAGTATAAACTACAACCTCAACCATCCTTATTACAACTTAAGAATTCTTATTTTTGGTACCATTACTTTACTCTACTGTGGAAGGCCTGAACTAAGAAACATTAATAAAAATGCAGTTTTTAGGTGGGTACCTAAATTTTTAATATCCTACTGCATTCAAAGGACCAGAGCTAAGATGGTATAGCAGTTTGAGTATTAGACTAGGACTATGGTAGAGCAGAGTCTGAATCCCCACCCAGCCAAGGAAATCCACTGAGTGACCTTGGGCAAGTCACACTCTCTCAGCCTTAGAGGAAGGCAATGGCCAACCCACTCTGAACAAATCTTGCCCAGAAGATCCCATTAGAGGGTCACCTTAGGATAGGCATAAGTTGGAAACTATCTGAAAGCACACAACAACAACAACAACGACAACAACAACAACATTCAAAAGACAGAAATCTAAATGTGCAGGAAAGCATTAAAGAGATTAAACCACTTTGCCATTGTAGTTTACCTGAAGTCATCAGAAGATGGAGATTCAGCTGAGGTACTGCTTGGACTCCCATCATCATTTTCTCCTTCCTGATGCAACCTGGAAAAGACAAACCAATTACTAATAAATGCAATGTAGCCGTGAACACCAAGTGCACCCCCTTTTTCCCCCTCGTTTTTTTTTCTAAAGGAAAAAGAATTCTGAAAAGAGCAAAGAGACCCAGTGCTAAACAGGCATGAAAGGACAGAGACAACCAAGACAGCTAATACTGTATAGCTGTTTAACTTGAAAAATTTCATATCACAATACATATAGTAATAGAGTTTTCCTCCTCCGTTCTGGTGCATATTTGGAAGTGGAATGAGTTTTTTTATGCAATACACAATACTGCTGGGAAGGGACCACAGCTCAGTGGTTGGGAACAAGCTTTGCATCGAAAGGACCCCAGGTTCAGTGCCATGGATCTCCAGATTTTTAAAAAAGGATCAGACAGCAGGCAATGGGAAAGGACTTTATCTGCCTTTAAACAACTGTAAAGTGGGAGTGGGGCTCTCTTGTATCCTCCCTATGCTTTTGCCTATAGGTCCCATCAACCCTGCCCAATATGGCTAATGGTAAATGACAGAAGATGTTCTAGTCCAAGGTATCTAAAGAATCAAGGGTTCCTCACCCCTATTGTGTAGCACCTGCTGATCAGAGTGGTCAGCATGTGGAGACTTTCTTGATGTTTTGGATCACAACTCCAACAGTCCCTTACTAGTGGCCATGCTGGATAGGGCTGCAAAACACATGGAGAGCAAAGTGTTTCCATCCCTGGAATAGAAATTTTTGGGCTAGGTTAGGAGGGGCAATTTTCATGGCTCCCCCCGATACGCTGCCCATCTTGAGCCCAAAATGTGACCTGAATGTGACCAGAAGTCACTTGTTTTTACTTTCCTGTATTTTGGATGGTTCTTCCTGCCCTGCACAGGAGTCCAAGAACATCTAGAAGACCTCAGGATTCCTACTCCTGGTCTAAAACATTTGATACACATGGCCCTTAGAAATCCAGGTTTTCCAAGCCCACAGTCAGATGAATGGTGTTGCTTGGAACTGTTTATAGAGTTCAAGTGTAGAAAAAGAACCTTCTGTCCCTGAACAAAATGATACAAAGCTCGTTTGCTGAGAAATCAATCCCATTGAGCCTAAATGTGCACTCAGATCTGCAATCAAGCAACATGTCAGTGCAGACTTGCCTTGAACCAAGCTCTGTTGTTTTCAGCAATTCTAACTCTCAGTTTTGCATAGGGCTGCACACCAACACAGCTATTCTTCTGTAAAGCCTTAGCCATAACTTTGGACTCAACAACTAACCTGGAAAAATAAGAATGAAGTTTGGGAGACAAACCCAAAATGGCCACTTAATCCAGAAATGGATTGAGCAGAGATGAAGTTAGGAACAACACAGGAAACAAAACAGCAAGCAACCAAATGCCAATATATCTAAAATATTTGTTAGCAGTATTGAAAAAATAGTGTATAGCTAGGATGGCGAAAATATGCCATTCTAATTGCAACTGGTTATTGTGGGTTTTCTGGGCTTTGAGGCCATGTTCTATTAGTATTTTCTCCTGATGTTTCACCTACATCTGTGGCTGGCATCTTCAGAGGATCCTCTGAAGATGCCAGCCACAGATGCAAGCGAAACGATCCTCTGGAGATCCCAGTCACAGATGTAGATGAAACATCAAGAGAAAATACTAATAGAACATGGCCTCAAAGCCCAGAAAACCCATAACAACCTATGGATTCTGGCCGTGAAAGCCTTTGACCTTACATTAATTACGATTGGATTACAACTCCCATCAGTCCCAAACAGCCCAGTCAATGGTAAGAAGTCATTAAAGTTCCCTCTTCAGCAATATCTGGAGGATCCCATGCATCTCATCCCTGGTGTACAGTTTTGGTCACCCCAGATCAAACAGTGCTTCATAAAACTTAGGAAGTCCATTAACAGTTAAAGTCCACTAACAGTCACATCCTAGAGAGAGTTTGGTATACCTGAACCAGACAACTTTAACCTGGTATGTTACCAATGTGCTGTGCTACAACCCATGTCTTCCCTAGCCACATTGTGAGGGAAGCTGGTTAGAGAAAACTTATCTAAACCTACTGAAATCAACAGATTTCAGCACACCTAACTTTGACTATGATATGAATGAAATGTTTGATCATCTTTCCTGTGAGGTCCACCTAGAGCTGGGGCAGGTAGAAGGTAGACTAGGGCAGTGGCAGTCAAAGTGATGCCTGGTGGCCTAGAGCTGATGTGCAAGCCATCACTGTTAGTGTCCAGAAAACTATGCCCAAACACGATAACTCACCCTAGCACTTAGGGAAAAAACTGCCAGTCAGCCAAATCAGGCTGAGAATCTCTGAGGTAGGATCTGCTGCTTGGTTTGAAATACAGTAGACAACCAGGCACTAGATCAAGTCCAAAAAAAGCTTATTTATAATTGTTATTTTAATTTTAAGGAATCGCAAGACTCGTTCTTTCCACAGATGAATAATTAAATGTAATTATTTAAAATATTTATAAGCACTTTCTCCCTGTTTCAAATCATACATTAGAACAACCGTACTGATGAAAACTAAATGCGGCAAGGTATGGTGGCAAACCGTGTTCAACTGGTTTTACAGAGTCACATAATCTTAGGGCCTTTCCACAGTACACTGTTATAGTGCTGTTATTCCACTTTCAGTATCCTGTGGAATCCTGGGGCTTGTAAGTTTACTGAGGCCTCCCTAAACTGCAAAGCCCAGGATCCCACAGGATGTTGAAAGTGGAATAATAGCACTAGAACAGCGTGGTGTGGGAAGGTCCTTCGAACTGGAAGGTATCACAAGAGCCACCCAGTCCCTCCGCCTGCCATGCAGGAATACACAGCCAAAGCACCCCTGAAGATGCCCATCCAACCTCTGTTTTAAAGACCTCCAAAGATGGAGAACCCACCCCTTCCCTAGGCAGTACAGGGTTTACAGTTAAAACACTGAGGACTGTATATTATATTAACAGACTTTGGTCCTCTAAGGTAAGAGGATAGTGGCCACTTGCTCTGAGCCAGAATGTTTTTAAAAAATACAAAAATTCCTGCAAGGTCGCCGCAACAGGGAGCTGCCAGCCGAGGAACCCGAACAACCAGAAAAACAGGCAGAAATTTAAGGAAACAGATCGGTGCTGGAGTGAATTGAATTCGGCCTCATTAGGGGAGGTTTCTTCCTTCTTCTTTAAGGCCATTTCCGCACGAGACTGTTATAGCGCTATGATTCCACTTACAACATCCTGTGGAATCCTGGGGTTTGCAGTTTCGGGCCGGCCGGCCCCTCCCAAAACTGCAAAGCCCAGCATTCCACAGGATATTGAAAGCGGAATCATAGCGCTATAACAGTCAAGTGCGGAAATGGCCAGAGCTAGGACGGATGGGAAAGCTACAGTTAAAAAGACAGGTCCCTGGCAGGTAAAAACGAACGGGTTTGGGGATGGCAGGGCTCCAGGCTTTTATGGATGGGGCTGGCGCGGCTCGGCCAAAGAGCTGGAGAATGGAGACGGCGCGCAGGGAGACTCTCAGGCCACTTCCGCACTAGACTGTTATAGCGCTATTATTCCACGTTCAACATCCTATGGAATCCTGGGGCCCCTCCCTAAACTGCAAACCTCAGGAGTCCATAGGATGTTGAAGGTGGAATAATCGCGCTATAACAGTCTAGTGCGGAAATGGTCTCAGAGAGGCAAGGCCCCGCTGTTGCCCCCGCCCCTCCTCACCGGCAGCCTTGATAGGCGTACAAACAGTAGTAGCTGTTGCTGCTGCGCTCCGGTTTCCGTTCCTCCGGCAGGCCGCTCCCCTCCTCGCTGCTCTCCAACTCCCTCTCGTCTCCATCTACGGACTCCTGCAAGGAAGGCAACATCTTTGTTTCTTCGGGCTCGGAGCAAGGAAAACCCGTTCCCCCTCGTGCCGTACAGTGCAGCGTCCTATCCTGCACCTCCAGCTCTTCCCTCGGTGTTACAATCGTTCCGGTCGTGCCGTGTGGTTGCTGCTGAGTAAAGAGGGGAGGTGTTTCCCTCGTTCTGGAAAGACTGCCGGCCTGTTGCTGCTCCCTGCTCGCTCATCCGTCTTTGCCAATCACCCCCGTGTTTTAGTGCGTTCTTAAAAAGCTAAATTGGGTTGAATCCAGAATAATTTCATCCCAGCCTGTGCCCTTTAACATACACGTGGGTTTGGGAATAACTAAGGGCCTTTCCGCACTACACTGTTATAGTGCTATTATTTCACTTTCAACAGCTTGTAGGATTCTGGGGTTTGTAGTTTCCTGAGAATTCTGAATGCCCCTCAACTGCAAACCTCAGGATTCCATAGGATGTTGAAAGTGGAATAATAGCACTACAACAGTGTAGTGTGGAAAGGCCCAGGTTGTCTCACTTATGTTAATGGGGCACAAGTTCCACAAACTTGCACCACAATCCAATGTCTGTCTACTCAAAAGTAACCCCTACTTAATCCACTGGGGATACTCTTAGGAAGGTATGCATAGCATTTTGGACCCAATCCAGCGTAATGCAAGGCTCCAGCCCTCCTGTACCTACTCATGTGACAGTCATAATTCAAGAGAACATGATCCCAAGTAAACCTACACAACATGCATTTGGACTGCCAACTGCTTCCCTTTACTTGTTCTGATTGCTCTACGGTGCTCTTTTAAGCATGTCTGGTTCTAAGGAAGCTCTGCTAAGTCTTACTTTCCTGGGAGTCAGTTCTCACTGAACTCGGTAGGGTTTACCGAGTGAACACACAAAATCCAAGTCTAGCCCTGATGTCCAGGTCAGGTATTCCAAAGTTTGTCTTGGTTTCATTAAGCCAATCAAAAAAGCACACAAATCTGTGCATGCTTCAGTCTCTTCATCAGGAAAAGATGTTACAAAATAACCAAGAAAAGCTGGCTTGATTTTAAATCTCATGCAATAATATATTTATGTAATGGTTACAGCAAAGTCATTGACTTGTTATGCTGAGATAATGTGCAGGAAAGGGACTGCGAACTCTTGAGTTATTAGGTATAGGACAAGAAATGCTTCTGGTCTGCCAAAAGGCAGATCCAGAGACAGGGATTCAGCCTGAGTTGAATGAGGTTACATTAAGTTACAGGTTTGCAGCTTGGGGGGACTCTTCCAGTCAGACTTGAGCTTGAATGCTCATGGTAGCCAGGAAAGCATTAGCACAGCTTAAGCTAGTGCTCCAGCTGTGCCTGTTCCTGGAGATGTCAGATCTGGCTATAATGAAAGACATTTTGTTTGGATTTTGGACTTTAACAAATTCTTCATGAGAAATTACAATGAGTTCAAAATTGACGATGATCTATTAAGCCTTTACAGATTGGGTCTAAACGAAGTGAATAATCCTGCCTCTATAAGAGCCTGCCCAGGTTCTGAGATCTTCAGGTGAGAAAATCTCTATCCCACCAGTCATAGGTGTGTTTGGGAAGGGTCTTCAAGGTGCTCTCTCTGGTCCTCTTCCATCAGCAGGCAAATATTTTTTATTTCTTTAGACAGGCTTCTGGTAATTAATTGATTGTTGCAGAAAGGAATTTTAATAGGGTCTCTCTCTCTCTCTCTTCAAGTTGCCTGTAAACTTACGGTGACCCCATGAATTTCATAGGGTTTTCTTGGGCAAGGAATACATGCTGTTATTTTAATTGTTATGTTTTAAATACTTTAAAAACATTTAAATTAGCATAGGTCAGTTTACTTCATCATAGTAATTTTTTGGTTTTTCTTTGATTTAACCTATACTGTGGAGAGTATTGAGACTAATTTTGGGAGAAATATAAATAGGTTTAGTTTCAAATAAAAACAGAAAAAGCAATAACAGACAGTAAATGTTGATGCTCGAAATAACCACCCCCTGAAACTTGTGATAGAAATAGCTGACTAAAATAGTAAGTAATGAAGTAGTTTGAAAGTTTGTTGATAGAAGGGAACAAAAATTACATTTATTTGTCAAATGATTGACAAGTTGGAATTTCAGTGCCAACCTTTGTCCAGAATTAACGTATTTATTACATGAATTAGCCACAGTGCTAAAGAGACCAAGAAACTGTTACATTAGCCAGCTGGTTCTTTGCTCAAAGCCTCACTAAAATTCAATTCCAAAAATACAAGAACAGTTTACATTTTACCAAAACTGAGACAAATATTTGCAAGTGTATTTATATGAACATATTAGGGTATGCTTGATTTTAGTACTTTTCAAAACTATAATGAAAAAGCAGAAATCAGCGTGAACTTGATTTATTAAATGACAGACTTGTTTTTTAAATGTACTTATTTTTTGTAAAATAAGATGGTCACAGTATTTTTGTATAAAATTTTATATAAAATAACAATATGGTTAAACTGTTATTTCAGTAACAATATGGTTAAACTGTTATTTCAGAGATCCGGGTTCAAGTCCCCACTTAGCCATGAAACTCAGGGTGTCTCAGTTTGATTTATTTAAATTGTTTATAACTCACCCTATGTCTTAGGATTTGAGGGTGGTATACAGATAAAATCAATTAAACAGTTTAAAATAATAAAAATAATTTAAATAGAAAAACAGGATATAAAAAAAATTAAATAGAGCTTTAAAAGAAAAACAGTTTAAAACCATGTGTATTTTGGAATAAATAAATTAGGTCCCAATGGCTTTAATAAAGATCCCTATCTTCACTTTAGTCTGCAGAAGAGGAGGTTAAGAGGGGACATGATAGCCATGTTTAAATATTTGAAGGGATGCCACGTAGAGGAAGGAGAGGGCTTGTTTTCTGCTGCTCCAGAGACCAGGACAAGGAGCAATGGATTCAAGCTGCAGGAAAGGAGATTCCACCTGAACCTCAGGAAGAACTTCCTGACGGTCAGGGCTGTCCGGCAGTGGAATATGCTGCCTCGGAGTGTAGTGGAGTCTCCTTCCTTGGAGGTTTTTAAGCAGAGGCTGGATGGCCATCTGTCGGGAGTGCTTTGAGGGTGTTCCTGCATGGCAGGGGGTTGGACTGGATGGCCCCTGGGGTCTCTTCTAACTCTACATTTCTGTGATTCTATGACTTGGCATCAAAACAACACCCCTATTGAAGCCAACAGGGCCTCCAAGGGGAAAGCATTTTGCAATTGCATGGTCACATCCAAGAAGGCCCTGTCCTATGTCCTCCCCTACCATAGTGACCCATTGTTGAAAACAAAGGAGGGCCCTCCCATCAGTCCTCAGGCAGACAAATATAGGTAGAGCTTCTCCCTCAGGGATCAAGGTCTCATGCTATTTAAGGCCTTGCATGTTGTCACAAGCAACTTAAATTCAGACCAGAAGTGTATTGACAGCTTCTAGGCTGCCCTAGACTGTTATAGTGCTATTATATTATAGTGCTATCTCGGGGTTTACACGTAGACCCTTCCCTAAACTGCAAACTCCAAGATTCCATAGGACGTTGGAAGTGGAATAATAGCGCTACAACAGCCTAGGGCGGAAATGGCCAGAGTTTAGAGCCACCAACTTCCGGTCCCGCTAAACGCAGCCCAGGGTTTCTGCTGAAACTCTCGCGCTGCATGCTGGGCGCCTCATAGGCAAGCAAAGCAGCCAGTGACGGAACAATGCGTGACGTTTCCAGGCCGATACACGCGCCCGCGCGTTGAATTCTGGGAATCCGAGAGTTCGCGGCGGGGCGGCCATTTTGTGGCTGCCTGAGGAGAACGCGAGCGCTAAGCTTGGTGTTCCGCCGCTGGCCGTCGTCAGATTTTGGAGCCTCACTAGGTAAGCCGTCGTCGCCGCCGCCGCCATGGGAAGGAAGAAGAAGAAGCAGCTGAAGCCTTGGTGCTGGTATCCTTTTCCATTCGATGTGGAGGGCGGGCTGTTAATGGAACCCAGAAGGGCGGCCTTGGCGGCCTAGCTTGGATTTCGGTTTCCTCGGGAGCTGGAGCAGGCAGCGGTCTGACTCCACTGGGCCTCAGTGCTAGCCATTCGTCTCGATTCGTCTGGCACAGTTCCCTGGGCCCTTCAGTACCAGCTTTAAACATTTCTTTGCCATCCGTTAAAGTGGTATCAAAACCTCAAGTCAGAATCCAAGAGAAATCAGTTCTTGGGTTTTTTTCTGTGATTGGTAGTCCTTGGAAACTTCCTGCTAACGTGCTTATGGTGGCCGGTGTTTCGATGGTATCTGAGCAGTTAGTGGTGGTAGCTTCATATAAAAATGCGTTTAACAATTTTCACGTTTATTTCAACGCATCAGATTAGTCTTAAAGGCACAAGATGTCTTTCTGGTGTTTGCTTTTTGTCAAACAGGCACGTAGGTCTCCATCGCTCGTTTCCCATTGTCGTGGTGGATGACTTAGTTTTTCATTAATTTCAGCAGTTAGCATCATTATTTTTAAGTAATGGTGTATACCTGTTAAGGTGTGCTGTTTTCCTTTCTCTACGTAAGCTTTTCATGTGTTAACCGTGGGGATGAATAAGAGAGGAGCCGAAGGACTCTTGCAGTACCTTTAAAACTTGTTTATTTCAACATGAGTTTTTGTGTTTTTCTATCCACTTCTGCAGATGCACTGAGGACTGAAGTTTATGAAAGACCTTTAATGGAATAAATCAGTCTTAAAAGTACTGCTAAAGTTTTTATTCTTTTAATATGGCCATTTTAAAAAAATTCAGCCAAGAAGTTTTTTTCCCCCTTTGATTCTTCTGCACCGCATACCAATTTAGGAGTTCTTTGTAATATGTTTTATTAGTAGACTCATTTTCTGTTGTTTTTCTCCTCCCATCCCCTCCCTCATTCATTTGATCTCAGGGCTCTTTCTGCAAACGTGACTGAGCAAGCAAGTAGGATCATGACCTCCACTGTTACCAGCAGTTGTAGAGTGAGGAGCAGCTTCCTTGGGGAGCTGCTTCCCGTCCTGGGATTGTTTTTGTTCCCACAAGCAAGTGAACAAGCAACTGGGATCAGGACCACCATTGCTGCCAGCAGTTACAGGACAGGAAGCAGCTTCGTTAGGGAGTTGCTCCCTGCTCTGGGATTATTCAGGGCTTCATTCCTGATTTTGGTTGCTCTCTCACTCTAAAGCAGCCAGGATTGGAACTGCCTCCACTTCCAACAGTCATAGGGTGGAGAACAGCTTCCTTGGGAGCTTCTCTTTGCCTTGGGATTGTTTGAGGCTTCACCTCTGATCTTGGTCTCACCCCCGCTACTGTGTCCCTGGCTAAGGTCCTCCCTGCCCTGCAGTTTTTGAGGCGAGAGAGCTGTTGGGATGCCTACTTTGCAGGCTGCCCAGGCCTTGCATGGCACCTTGGCCTTGCGGCTGCTTGTCCTGCTGCCCTGGGACTGCTTCTGCAGTGGATGGCAGGTACTGTATAGTAATTTAATTTTTAAAACATTATTCTCTTCTTGTGAGTTTGCTGATACCAGGGGCCCACTGTATTCACTGGGATGGCATCTACGTAAGACTAGCATCTGCATCAAAATGTACTTACAACATTGTGATGGTGATGTCAGATTTGCTCTCTTAAAATCTTGAAATGGACAGAAATGTACTGGTGGTTTTTTGTATGTATGATGACTATCTTGGTTCTTAATTTTGTGTACCCTGGGGGCACAGAATACCGTCACCAGTTATTGTTGATTAGCATATGTTTAAGCAATGGAGAAGGGGGAAATGTTTATAAAGATTTGATGTTTCTGGCAAGGCATATGTAGCAATATATTATTTATTTAATGTATAGCTCACCTTTTTCCCAGTATGAGACTTGAGGTGGCTCACAAGAACATGTAAAAACCTTTCAAGTGAGTTCACTAAAATCACTAACAAATGATGGACCTCCTAGAAAGCAAGATCTTCATTTATGGCAGAAATAAATAAAATCATGGGGTAGTGAGAAAAATCAGTGTGCTGTAAATTCCTGAGCCTGGATGGAGCTACTGAAAGACTCTTTGGCCTCACTCAACTGTGATTTTTGTAGCATGCAAGAAAGATCTCTGTTGGTGATCTTAATACTCAGGTAGGCTCAGATTGGAGAAGTTATTTCATTGCTACATATGCCTTACCAGAAACATCAAATCTTTATAAACATTTCCCTTTTCTCCACTGTTTAAATATATGCTAATCAACAATAACTGGTTTATGTGTACTGCTGTATCTGGTGCACTAAGATGAATGGAACTTCATCACTGCCTTTAATATACCTGAATAAATGTCTTAAGTTTTTGTTAAGGAAGTATGCTCAGCAGCACACACATCCCCTCTCACCAATTCTCCATTAATTACTGGGAGCTTTTTGTCTGTTCCAAAGTACTTTGTGAACCAAGGCCTCCCTTGTGTGGAGCTGAATATGAGGGGAGTCCCTCTGCTGCAAGATTTTGGAAATGACATGTGCTGCTTCTTTGTGTTCAGGTCAGTGTGACATAAGACCTGTTCTTTCCCCAGGCTCTCTTACGTATTCCTTGTGAGCATACTTAAGGCAGATGTGTTGTAGGTTGTACCATAAACAATGGTTCACTACTGATTCATACCAAAAATTGAGAGCCCCTGGCCTTTAGCCTCATTTTTTGATACACAGGTACACATATGATTTCATTTCACACATTAGTTGTGGTCATGTATCTGAATGTATAAATGGGTGTGCCTTAGCAGCCTTCCTTCTTAAAAATCATATACTTACAAAGTGTACAATGACCAAAACTATTACAGCAGCTCTTCCTGATCTTGTGCCATTGACTGTGTCAGGTGGGGCTAATGGGAATTACAGGGCAATACCCCTAGGGGACACTGGATTGTCGTAATTATTACTAATGCATGTAATTAATTTTAGTAAATATATTGCAATTTCATGCTTTCCTTAATAATATGGAACAGGTATTGTAACAGGGATTTTGATGATGAGAAAATTCTTATTCAGCACCAAAAAGCAAAGCACTTTAAATGTCACATATGTCATAAGAAATTGTACACTGGGCCTGGTTTAGCTATACACTGTATGCAGGTAAGTCTAAAAATAGATCTTATGGTAGTCTGCTACAAAGCAATATGGTATTTTTTCTTAATAGTCACATTGTTCTCAATATTTGCAAGTGAAAACATTAATCATCTTCCATTATTTACAAATACTACCATAAACAGCTTGGTTAATGAAAGCTTAGGAAGCTGGTCTAACTTAATTCTTTGCTACATATGGTTTTTAATTTTTTTAATTTTTTTTATTCTTGTAACTTTTCTGTGGGTGATTTCTTTAAGAAAATGCTGAGTATAGATTTTTAAAGTAAACACATTTTTCATCACATTTCATGATGTTTTTAAAAACTTTGTAATTTATTTTTTTACTGATTTTTTTTTTTTTACTGGTTTGAACTTTCTCAAAACTGTTTTTAATTTCTGTAAGCTTTGAGTCCCAGTGTCCTGGGGAAAAGAAAATTAATAATAATATGCAAAACAGCACAGACAAAAGTTGCTTCAGGTATGAATTGCTTGCTGTAAGAGTGCTTGCTAAAAAGCCTCTGAAGAACTGATCTTAAAGGAATTAAACCTGCAGATAGGACATGTGGTACTGGTTGCTAGGAACAGTTTTACTGATTGAGCTTTGTTTATGGTTGAGAAGCCTGACTAGCCACACGGAAGTATGCTTATTATGCCTAATCAGTTTCCTTTACTTTGACTCCCTATTATTTTCTGGGCCCACATCCTGCTATTTTGTGACCCGTAAACTCCTTAATGATTTGGGACCAATGTATTTAAAGACCAGGCCAGATAGTAAGATCAAGCACACCAGAGAGTCATTAGGATAACAGATACTAGAAATAGGATTTCCTATATCTGTGTTTCATATACATCTGTTGAGAAAGAGATCATTTCATCACAACCAAGTTTCAAAAATCATTGAAGATACATTTAATCTGGTCTGCATTTGGTATTTTAAAATCAGTCTTTAGCTGTTGATATATCTGAGTTTAAATTGTAATTGAATTTCCATGTTTTGTAATGTAAGTTGCAGTACTATGCCTATACAGAAGTTCTAAAATATTTTAAGTAAAGTAAATAAAACTCAGCCTGACATTACCATATAAGCACATCTTAATTTAAACTTTGCCTGAGCTGTGGTTGGAATCAACAGCTCAATTCTAACTCAGATTTCTATTGCTTATGATCAAAGACCTTTGTAAAAATTCAGAGGTACAGAATATGCATCATATTTGAATCATGAATATGAATCCTGTTTAAAATGCAGTTGCTAAAATTATGTGCCTTTAAAATGCATTAAACTAAAAATAGAATGCTTTTTTAAAAAGTAAATAATCTGATCAGTCATCACCATGACAGTTTAAGGCAGTCTTGGCTAGCAGTTTTATATGAATCATTACAGTAAGCCATGGAGAAGGACGCACTCTGTAAATCTCTCTCTCACTATCAGTCTCACACATACACACACACATCAACATCTGGCAGGTAGCATATCTTTTCTGGAATGATAATGAATATTATTAATAAAACAGTACTTGAAAACTTAAAATAAAGTTCAAAATGCAATGGACAAAATAAAATAATGTAGGAGAATATTCTAAGTTAACAGTGCCTTACCAGAGGATACATCTTCAAAAATCCTGTATTTGAATTTAATCCTGTGGAGGGGTGACCAAGTAGCTTTATGGTATCTACAATCTGTTCCCAAGTTCTCTAACTTGGAGTGACCTAATTTAGAAATATTAACCATCTGAAAAAATTTTGTTTTCAAAAAAATAAGTTGAATGTGACATTATGGATGTGGGCAACAAGGAAGTTTGCCATCTGCATAGCGTACTAGACCTCGTGTACCGGAACAGAACTAACCACTTCTTACAGAATGTTTCTGTCGAGATTCTAATTTCATAACTTGAGAATCATCACAGACTTTAAACTACTACTGCATTCAATATCTAGATTAACACGTCGATTCAAAACAGTTTTAAAGAATGTTCAATTAGAACACCACTTTCTGTATGACTAAAATTTTATCTTGTTCCCTGCGTTCTAAAAATTGAAGGTCTATTGTATTCATGTGAATGTTCAAAAAAAAAAAAAAATTAAATCCCTGAATATTTAAATCCACAACGTTGTTCTGTTGGTTGCACATGTTTCGGAAAACCATAAACTTTAGTTTTTCATCATTACAATCTTGACAGATTTAGACAATTTCCTATTTAGACAGACATCTATAAGAGGCAGAAAAGCAAAGGAACTAGAATATTCTCTTGTTTAGCTCTCTGCTTTACTAAAATAAGATCAGTCATTAAGCCCTAGGTTTTGACTTTGATCCTAATTGTAAGTTTGATATGAAACACCTAGAGCAAATGTAAGAGGTATTTATGTATGTTAACTTTACCTAATTTGCATCATAAGTGGTATCTGTCAGTTGAATCAGGTGCTATAGCTAAGTCAACAAAAACTATATAATTAGTTGCCCTTAATGCTATGGACAGCAGGCAATACCTTTTCTGAAACATAGTTCAAGGAAGATAATGTTTTTCTCTCAATTTGTTGAAAAAGAGTTACCATGCACTTTTAAGGAAACGTTTAAAAAAAGCATCTGAATAACTGGTTGCCCTTTTTAATGACTAGAAATTGTATGTTCTCTTTCTAATGAACTTGGACCATACCTGCTTAATTAATCTGAGTGGAACAGTGTATTGGGGTTGGAATTAATATTAGTAAGTTGTTTTACATGGGGTTTTCTTAATTTAGGTACATAAAGAAACAATAGATGCTGTTCCAAATGCAATACCTGGAAGAACTGACATTGAACTGGAAATCTATGGTATGGAAGGCATTCCAGAAAAAGACATGGATGAAAGGAGAAGGCTTCTTGAACAAAAAACCCAAGGTAGATTGAAGTATTTTCTTTGCAGTCATCTTTAGCTAACTGTTGAAAGACTACATAATGCTTGGATTAGAATAAACTCACTAGTGTGTAATGTTTCTGTTGGTAACAACATAGATGGAGATCTGAAGATGTAACGTTTTGTTTGCTCACGTTCATGTCTCACTAATATTGTTATGATACTGAAGTGCATATAAACACATGTTAGTTTGCACATCTCCCATATGAATATGTACAACACGTGCCTCCTTTTCTCTCCTTTGAGTTAAAAATGGAACATTGCACATAGAAACTGGTAGTCAAGTCTGAAATGTTCTTGACTGTTCTTGAAGAGCGGGTGTTTTTTTTTTATGTATTCAAGTTGTTTCTGACCTATGCTGACCCTATCACAGAGTTTTCTTGAAAAGATTTGTGTGAGGAGTTTCCTTTGCCCCCTCCCCCAGCATCCGTCTTAGAGAATGCGACTTGCCTAAGCTGACCCATTGGATTTTTGATTGCGAAGCAGAGATTCAGACCCTGTTCTCTAGAACTCTAGTTCACTGCTCAAATGGATATACCATGCTGGCTCTCAGTTTTATTTACTCTGTATTATTAGCAGCTCATGGTTGTACTGTGACCTTTTGCCAACACTTTAAAAATATTTTTGATTGAAGCTGACAATGTGAGAAGCTATTTTAGTTTACATTTAGTTTACATTTGTTTGCTATCATGCTAGCCTTGAGATTTCCGACATTGCTCGTTTTTTTATAACAGAAAATTATGGTGTATTTAATCAGTAACTGGCTGATATTGGCGTTTTTATTTCTACTTTCTGTTGCTTGGAGTGGGCTCTGATTATTCTGTGTAGGGAAGTAATTGAATACAACTGACATAAATAAAGTAAGAGTTACAAAGCATCTCCATAAGAGCTCAAAGTGTTTGTTTAGCTTTGGCTGTAGTTTTTAGTATTAAAAAGGGATTGCCGTATAAAAAAATATTGTAGCATTTCAGTGATTCTAAGTTGGAAGGGGTCTAATACCAAGTAATTAACATCAGTGTGAATGTTAAACTCTTTTTAGCAGAGAGCCAGAAAAAGAAACAACAAGATGATTCAGATGAATATGATGATGATGAATCTTCAGCTTCAACCTCATTTCAAGCACAGCCTGTGCAACCCCAGCAGGGATACATACCGCCAATGGCACAGCCAGGTTTACCTCCTGTGCCAGGTGCACCGGGAATACCTCCAGGTAGCTGGCTGTTAAAGACATAAGTACTGGGATGATTATTTTACAACTTTCTTCAGTAATGGGAAATAGACTTGTGTGACTATTTAGAATAGTAACTTAAATCAAATTAATAACTAGAATTTTAGGTTGCTGTAAACCGAATATTATCATAATTTTAGATATTTGAGGGCTGAAAACCAGTCTTTCTGACTCTAATAATGCTCAGAAAACATTAGGTAAATTAAACTTCAAATAAACTTGTCACTTCAAATATTACAGAAGTGAACCACATCTTCTGACTTCCAGGGTGGAAGATTGTACATCTCACTTAATTTGTTCTTAAATTTGAGTGTTTCTTATTGGCATCAAAATCAGGTGTTTTGATTTTCATCCTTATTTTGTGCACACTCTTTAGGTAGGGCATGGTTTAATAAATTGGCAGCTAAGTTTCCAGTTCTGCCACCTGTCAGCTACTTTTGCAGCCCCGACTTTGTTGTGGTTTTCCAAATAAGCAACCTGTAGTTTAGAATTGAACTGTCCCTTCTTGAATAGTTGCATCCAAACGTACAAATTGTAAATGAACTAAGCTATAAGGTGTGTTGCCAGAGCTGTGAAAATAAATTGATATAGCCGACAATGTAGACATAAAAACAGAAGAGTGAAATTAGGTACTTGGATCTGTTAAGGTAATGATTTTGTTAGCTGTCAGATCATTTCTTCACAGAATTAACTGATTCCACTGTAAATGCTATATTGCTTTTTTTAAACAAATGACTGTATCAGTGATTATTAAACATTTTAACTTTCAGGTATACCACCGTTAATGGCAGGTGTTCCACCAATGATGCCAGGAATGCCTCCAGTGATGCCTGGAATGCCACCTGGGTTAGTATTAACTGTGGCTTCAAGAACTCATGTCATTTCAGAAAGGAAATTCCTTTATTTTCTTTATTTTTGGTTTCCTATGTGTTAATGTTATGGACTCTGGAGATTCCAAAAACAATATTGCTAATTTGCTGATCTAGAAACTTAATAATTGTTAAAACAACTTGGCATATGGTGGACCTTTTCCTAGTACCAGACCTTTAATCTTTTTTCACTAGTGTTGAATATTGATTTCTAAGGTGATTTTGTCTGCTTCTGGAATCTGCTTCCATCCCCTCTATGCAGCCTTCACAGGCATGGAGAAAGTGTTGAGTACAGGCTGCTGCATTGCTAGGGTCTCACTTTACCTTTAGCTCCAGAGATCAGAGCGAGCTTGTATGTTGAATTAAGCCTGGAAGATACGGCTCTTAATCCAGTGTTGCACTGTTTTCTGTAATAGTAATTTCTGTCTCTTCTCTTTCTTCCTTCTGTAGTTCTTGGTGCCAGGTGAAAACTAGCTCCATTTCTTAGCCCTCTAGAGCATGCCCACCATTGAATGCCCACTGAAAGATTAGGCAGGGATGCCATAGCTGTCTGACAACTGAAAGCAGGATTGTTTTTTCAGTTGTTTTATGGCCTTATTATCCTGTGCTAGCATTCTCTGTAACAGCTTCAATTTTTATGTCGGCCTTTGTATTCCACAGGATGATGCCAATGGGTGGCATGATGCCTCCAGGGCCAGGAATCCCACCTCTCATGCCTGGTATGCCACCAGGTAGGTCAGGAGTGATGAATCCATACTGTGGTGAGAGTTATTTAAATGTTTTTTTTTAAACTGGATTTGTGGTTGGTGAGAATGGTCTGCATAGAGAGAAAGAACGCAAGAATGGCACTAAGGGGCAGTGGTATTAAAAATATTAGCAAAGATGCAGAGAAATGCATCTGCCTGTCATACTAACTTTTGTTGATAGAATATGACAACCAGTATAGTTTATGAGACAAAGAACAAGTAAAGAATAAATAATAAAGAAATAAAGCAAAAATGTTTATGGTAGGTTGTATTTGTGTATGTGTGTGTTTGCAGCTTTCTCTTTCACTTGTTAATCCTACAGAATTTGTATGTTTTCTTATGTTGGTTCAGACTGTTGCCCTCCCTGCCCCCACACCATTACCATTTGAGTTGATTTTGTAAAAGTAGAATAATTCTCCTGCATCTGTGTAGTACTAGAATTTTAGTTTTCACATGCCATGTTAGCATAGGTGAAAAAAACAAGCTCACTAGTCCTTATTTAAAGACTTTTGGCAGTAGGTTTTTTTTTTTATTAGAAGGGGTGAAGCAAACTGTGGAGCAGCTATGACTCTTTTCTGGGTGAGGTATATGATGAGGAAAGTTCTGTCTGGGGACAAGAGGAGGGCTGCCTCCTCATCCTCTTTGGTCCACTAGTTGATGGATAAAGCCAGAGTTTTCAGTCTTACAAATAAAAAGAAAAGCCGAGATGTGGTAACAGCAACATTTTCGAAAAGAAGAAAAGTGTAATATTATTCTGTTACAGGTATGCCTCCACCTGTTGGTCCTCGGCCAGGTTTGCCTCCCATGACACAAGCACAGCCTGTGACTGCTCCAGGTGTTCTTAACAGACCTCCAGCTCCTGTTGTTGCAGCACCAACTCCTCAGCCTCCAGTTACTAAGCCACTTTTTCCCAGTGCTGGACAAGTAAGTCTAAACATCCTTTAGTGTGTTTTTTTCTTTCATTTTATTGTTTGAATTGCAGTAGTAATTGTAGTGCAGAAACACTAGCTCTCTGCCACTGAAATTGATAGAAAGTTGCACTGTATTTGCTATGCAATATATTCTTACCACAACCTTGCTATTTACACTGATGGTCATTTCATCTTCAGCTCACTTTCTGGTTGAGAAACTTGATATTCTTGTCAAGTCATAGTTGAATTGGGTTTTTATTTTATTTTCCTTGCAGAGGAATAAGTATGATTTATGATTTTTATAAGCAGCTGCTCAGGGGTTATAAAAAGTTTCTATAAAAAGGTTAGTAGACATTTAAATAGCCTTAGACTTATAAATTCCTATTTTCTTAAGAAGGAATCAAAATGTATGAGCAGGGATATATCCCTGAACTGATTTTTTTTAGTGTATTCCATTTTGTTAGTTTTTCATATTAGCCTAAAATAAATTATTTCATCTTACTGAGGTGGGGGGAATTTAACTTGTTACATGCAATTATGGAATAAATTTGACAGCTTTCAGAGTTAAATTGTTAACTCTTTTGCTAAAATGGAATGGTCTGCGTGAGATATTGAATTCCTCTACTGTTTGGTTTATTGTAAATGAATATAGCTTTATAGCTTGTGTGACTTGGCAAGTGTGTTGCAGAATTCTTCATAATGTACTGTTGCATTTTGAACTTCTGCAACGAAGATACTCATTTACAAAAAACAATGCAATAACCTTCCTCTCAATTATTTTTCACACATTTACTTGGAGACTGTTCACTGTTTCCTTTCTTTTATGCTACAGATGGGGACACCTGTCACAAGCTCAAGTACAACTTCATCCAATTCAGAACTGTCAGCACCTTCTAAAGCTCTGTTTCCTAGCACAGCACAAGTACGCAGGAAGTTGCAGTTAAAATTGCTTTGCCAATTAACCCTTTAGACCGTTATGTAAACTTTAATGCCTAAACATCTTCAGATAATTGTAGATTCCTGATCATGTTTAGCTGCATGCCCCAATCTTAAATGGTTAGAAATTTTTACAAGCCATACACAATTTTGGGTAATGAAAAGAAATGAAAGATTCTACATTGTGGTTCTAAAGGGTTAAAAAGAGAGCATGAAAGCAGTTCAGTACATTTTAGTGGGCAGTGGCTTACTTGATGCATGATTTATTTTTTCTAGTTTGTGCTGTTCTGATGCATCATGATAAATGTGGGGGGAAATTGCATCATGCACTAAATCCCAACCTAGTTAGTTCTAGTTTGGAATTCAGTGATTACAGTGAGCCCTCCACTCTTGTTAGAGGCGCAAGACCCCTATGAAAATGGAAAAAGCACAAATAAAAATTAAAATTGCAGATGCTATGTTTTTTAACCTAAGAATTCTTCTGTAGGAATCTAGGTCCTCCAGTGGGATTCTCTAGTCCACTTCTGGCAGAAGTGGGCCATAGAGTCATGCTTGGGGAGCCCAGCAATGCCTAGAGATGTGGTCTCTAGGAATCTCTAGGTCCTCCAGAAAGACTCTGTAGTCCACTTCCAACAAAACTGGACTACAGAATCATGTTGGAGGACCTAGAGGTTCCCAGAGGGAATATGTTTTTTCCATGGTGGGCAAATATAAATATATGAAATTACCCAAGAATAATCAATACCTGAAGTGCTGAACTGTGCAAAAGTGGAGGGCCCACTGTAGTTCAGAACATGTGCTGTTTGCTTGTCAAAGCATTCTCTCATAAGTGAAACTAAGAGCTCTGTATATATGATCTAATTATATCATTTCCAGTGGGAAAAAGTATAACAGAGAGCATAGGAAAGGAGAATAGTTCAGAATAGTAAAATATATTTGAGGGGTCTGAGAACATCACTGGGTGTTTATGCAGAGAATGCTTTTAAACTCATCTCATTTAATATTATAAATTTTGACACTAGTGTTCTTAAAAAAAACTTCCTAAATGTTCTTATTTTGTCTGTAAATGCTAACTTATCTAATGTGATTTTAAACTAATACATACTAGATTTGCATAATTAGTCTGTTTCTTAGTAAAACAGATTTTGTGCATACTACTTTATCGAGTGTGTTTCGCAAGATTATGCAACAAATAGATAATGCAGTTTGTTTTGTTTCTGTAGTGGCTTTTGACTGCAACATCTCTAGTGTGTGTATGTGGAATTGGGATTTTTATTTTATTCGGTTTGCTTTTTGACATAAGGCTGATCTTTTACTTTGGGCTTATATAGGTGTGCCAATAGACCATACTGCGACAGAGTTTAATGTTTATGCAGTATAAGTACAGCTCTTCTTATATTCTAACTTTGTATTTTACAGGCGCAGGCAACTGTTCCAGGGCCAGTTGGTACAGATTTCAAACCTTTGAACAATGTGCCTGCGACTACCACAGAGCCCCCCAAACCTACATTCCCTGCTTACACGCAGTCTACAACTTCAACCACTAGTACAACAAATAGTACTGCAGCTAAACCTGCTACATCTATAACAAGTAAGCCTGCTACCCTTACAACAACCAGCGCAACCAGTAAGTTGATCCACCCAGATGAGGATATATCATTGGTAAGTTAAACAGGATATCTACTTGCTGCATAAATTAATAATTTCCTGATCAGTAACTGTACAAATTAGATACCAGCTCGCCAACCAGTTCCTTTCATAGTTTCTTTAACATGTAGAATTGATGCATACAGTGTAGTTCTCAAAAGCAGTTATTCTTAATATTGTGACTTGCTTTTTACTGTTCCATATTCATTCATGCTTTATATAAATCAGATACACTGGTAATAATTTATGTGAATGGTGCCATTAGATTCTATGTTAAAGGAAATAAAAATAGTAATTTATTACTTATCATTGAATTTTTATTTTGTGTTATTTATCATATTAGTTAAAAAAAACAATGATCAGAGTTCATCTGTTTGAGTTTCCTGTATATTGTTTGAATGGTGTCTGAGCTATGTTTGTGTTTCATAGTAACTCTTGATCTCATGTTGATGAAATTCCCTCCATGTGTTTCCATTCACAGGAGGAAAGAAGAGCACAGTTGCCTAAATATCAACGTAATCTCCCTCGACCAGGGCAAGCATCCATGGGCAATCCACCTGTTGGACCAATTGGAGGTATGATGCCACCGCAGCCAGGAATTCCCCCGCAACAACAAGGAATGAGACCTCCAATCCCACCTCATGGTAATAGCACAGTAAATTTAGTTGGGTTTGAAAACTTAGGGGATAGACTTAACTGTGAGATGAAGTAACTTCTGAAAACATAACTAATTGCAATATTGGTGAGGATTATTGCCTTACTGTTTTCAAATGTTCCTTTTTAGGTCAGTATGGTGCTCATCACCAGGGCATGCCAGGATACCTTCCTGGTGGAATGCCTCCATATGGTCAAGGGCCCCCAATGGTGCCTCCTTATCAAGGTGGACCTCCTCGACCACCAATGGGAATGAGACCTCCAGTAATGTCGCAAGGTGGCCGCTACTGATGCTGCTGCAAGCATCCTAATAGGTTTGGAGATTAAACCTTTTCTCATCTTGTGCTGTTAATATAGCCAAGCTTCCATCAATTAAAACTTCGTTGTGACTTTTAGAAAAAAAAATCTTTCCACATACAAGGAACTGTTGGACATTCTTATTTTACATGGGAAAAATTTATTTAGAATAAAACAGAACCTTCCCTGATGTTGCAATTTATACTGTATGGCTTCTTTTTCATGTTTCATCTAGGTTTTTAGAAGTGAAGTATAGTAAATATGGTTCGTTAAATTGTGAAGGCGCTGGAATTACATGAACATACCATCTTAAAGGCAAGTTCTGTAACCTTATGTTGCTGTTTGTAAAACAATGCCTTCACAGCACTTCAGGTGCTGTTGGACTTCATGTCCCCAACAAAAGTTTGGTGAGGGCTTTAACTGTTACCATCTAGTTGTACACTTAAGTCTGAACATGTAACAGTATTTAATGTATTTAGAGTTTCTCCTACTGCAGGGTTTATAAAATTGACCCACTAAGTTCATGTGACTTTCTGTACTGTTTAACTTCATTGTAATAAAATGAGAGAAAAAAATTGTCTTTTTATTCATGACCAGCTGTGGACAACTGCCTGAAGGTTTGTACGGATGCATGCTGTGGTAGCTTATGATATAATAAACACAAATTTTCTGATGCTACATTGATATATTTTGAATTATTTAAACTTTGAAGTCACTACTTATGCTGTAGCTGACTCATGAGTAAGTAGACATAGACCTGTACACTTATTAACCAGTTGCAGCAAAACAGTCTTTAAGAATGTGGAGTTAGGAGGACATTGATAACTTTTTTTCTGAATAGTACAGCTTTCTCTAGCACAACCTCTGTACTTGCACTAACCAGCACTGTCTGCCTCTGACCCTAGGTAGGAACCTCCAGCTGCTTAATAAAAAATGTTACAGTATTTAATGTGGAAGATAGTACTGCAATATCTACTTTACATTCCATGAAGTCTGTGTCTCAAATTTCCGTTTGACCCTGTAGTTGATTTTAGGGCTGTAAAGTCATCTCTGCATGTGAATGGACTGTGAGGAATATTCTGGTTAAAAACTGTAGCTGAAGCCTTGCCATCATTACATGGCATGATTACCAGGGCTTCGAGAGGGTTATACCTCTATGAGTCAACATACTGTGCTATGAGTCATACAGTAACCCTGGCAAGGCTTCAGCTCTGTCTTTAACTGGACTTGGTCCCATTTATGCAATTAAGCAGGAAAATAAAGGTGAACTTCTGTTCTCCAGTGGATGACAGTGAGTACTTTCAGTTGAAGGACATGGTATGTTTTGTAGGTTTTGTCTAGTATGTTGAGTCTTAACACCTTTTTATATAGTATGTGGCAGTTCTTTTCTCAGTGTCCTGATATCATCAAGATTAAATATATGCATGAGAAATGGGAGTAACAAAACACGTTGGGGTAATGTTTTTACTTCCTCTGTTGGTTTATGAAGGCAAATTCTGTTGTTTAAATACTTTGCCCTCCCCCATGGCTCTCATCCTTGTTAGTGGCACTGTTTGTAAATTGTTACTGGTTAGCATTGTGAACCGTCTACTTTAACTGTGTTGGTTTGAATTTGAAAGCTATAGTTCACACAGAAGAATCTACATACTGCTTTCATACATGCTTTTGAAATAATTTTTGTACATTTCAGGCTAATAGGCTTCAAGTATGTTTTGCCTTCCAGTAGAAATGCAGGCTTTTTAGTCTTCATTTTTTTTTTTTTTGTTCTTTCAAATTTATTGCATTTTGAGAAACTTATATTGCTAATGTAGTTGTATTAAACAATCAGCAGTGTCATTTTCACAATAAATATACATTGATTGGCCACCCATTTCCAACAAAGTACCCAAGAACAGTGTCATCTTCAGTGTTTCCTAATTGGGATAGTCTTCATTTTACTGAGTTACTTATTTTGGTCTATTGTGACAGCCATAATGCAGTTATATGTATCTATTGACTACAAATTTATTCGTTCACATGGATGAGAACAATGAGCACTTCTTGCGCTTCTTTTGATGTTGTTGTCACTTTAGATCCTTGCTGCTTGAAGAGACCTACTGCTGCTCAGTACTAAAGTGGCTTGTCTCTTAAAGATACCAGATGAACAATTACTGATGCA